>CM064528.1:10610644-10719665 GCA_032716605.1 Paralithodes platypus | reverse complement strand
TTCAGGTTTCTATTTTAGCCTGCGCGAGCGATACCAAGCTTGTAACTTGGAAGAAATCGCCCGTCAGCCGGGATATTTTCCTCGAAAAATATACAAATTTAGCTTTGAGGGGAGTCTGGGTGGGCAGTTAGTTAACAGGACGTCGCCGGTACAGAAGGGGTTAAGGGGGATTGGTTCACTTTTTGGGCGATTTTTGCATGTATTCATTATTTTTGCATGTATTCATTATGTTTCTAGTTTCCTCCCTAGACCTCCATCAAATTTAAAAAAAAAATCATTAGATTTAGATTAATTTGTAAATTTTTCGGTAGCAAAATGTCCCGGCCGAAGGCCGATTCTTAAGACATTATAGGCTCACTATCGTTCACCAGGGACAAAAATAAACTAAATAGCACGAAAGGTCTAAATATTGACTAATAAATGAGGCGAAAGGTCTTAAAATCGACTAACTAATGGGACAAACTTCGCAACATCTGAAAACTAATGGGGCTAAACATGAGGGAGAAAGTGATCCAGAAAACCGGCCCACGCCCCCTTAAAACAGACTATGAATTACTTCTTGCTGGTGCATTTAGCTCTCTTTAATCCAATCAATTTAGTTTAGCATGGCTTTGACGGTTTCAAGGTTTCAAAATGGTGTTATAATAGACATATATGGAAGTGCTATGAATCTAATTCCTATATTTAACATATTTCTCTACCAATTCTTTGTAATAGCTGTTTAAGGGGTGGTTTTTAGTTTGTTCCCTAGACCTTCATCAAACTTAAAAGTAAACTCCCTAGACGCCCTTTCAAGATAGAATTGTAAATTTTTCGGTAGAAAAATGGCCCCGCCAAAGGCCGGTTCCTGATAAATTAGGCTCTCTATCGCTCGCCAGTAGAGAATCGACACATAAATGGCACGAAAGGTCTTTATATTGATGTAAAAATGGGACAAAAGGTTTTAAAATAGACAAACTAATGGAGTGAACGTCTTTAAACTAATGGGGCTAAACATGAAGGGGGCCCAGAAAGAGTATCTTTCCAATATAATCGTCTAACAGCAGCAAACCGTTAAACAGCAGCAAACCGTTAAACAGCAGCAAACCGTTAAACAGCAGCAAACCGTTAAACAGCAGCAAACAGTTAACAGCAGCAAACAGTTAACAGCAGCAAACAGTTAACAGCAGCAAACAGTTAACAGCAGCAAACAGTTAACAGCAGCAAACAGTTAACAGCAGCAAACTGTTAACAGCAGCAAACTGTTAACAGCAGCAAACTGTTAACAGCAGCAAACAGTTAACAGCAGCAAACTGTTAAAACACGCCGGTACAGAAGGGGTTTAAGGTGTCACACGAGCGGATGTTTTATTTCTCCAAGCAATTTCGATTATAATTTTGTTCTTGATACTATGAGGCTCTCTCTCAATGAACTGATATTAAATCGAAGGTGGATAATGTTCGCTACTTTAAATTTTATGATTTTTTTATTTTTTATTTCAAACAACCAACTTCACCTCTAAACTCAATGAAATCAACAAATACATGTGGCACTCTAAGGACTCGAACCTAGGATACTCGCATCGAAATTCCGCGCAACTATATTTTGAAACTGCCACAGTATAAATTGCCTGTAAATATTGACTAAAAATCGCTCGTGATACCACCTTAACCCTTACAATATTGACGCATTTAAAGTTTATTCTGGCTATGATTAGACGATTTTCTTCAGCTTAGGAAGGAATTTTTAAGATTTTACCCCTGATACCTAGAGATCCTTGCTAAACTACTTAAATTAGTCTAATGATAGCCATCATAATAATCATGATTATAATTGTAATAGTTTGTAAGTGCTAAGAAATAATTATCATAAATCATATCACCAACCCATCAATTAACTTACAAATAAACCTAATTACTGAAATTAATTAATCTAATGAATACATGTGGTACTCCAAGGATTCGAACCTAGGATACTCACACATACATTCCGTGCACTAACCATTATTACTAAAAATGACATAAACAATATTAATGTGATTTTTTCTTTCTTTGCAGATGGAGTGATCAAGCCTCGAACCCCGACCAGACAACCAGACTACTACCTCAACCAGTCTACCACCATCAAGATCCTTTCCTTTAATCCTAACCATCCTTTCCCACCACCACCTCCACCATTTTCCTCTCTACACTGTAAAACTTATGTTCAAATATAGCGAACATGATACACATAATGGGCGTTTGAATCGTTTGTGTGCTACCTTGAACACGAATTATTTGTAACCCTTGTGCATCAGTTTTGTTATATATGAACACTGTGTTTTTGCAGTGTATCTTAACCTTCCCTTTTCCTTGTCACCATTAAAACTACCTCCCTTCTACTAAAATCTGAATTAAACATTAGATAGGAGTCAATATAAAGGTAAGATATTAAAATCCTCAAATTCTGTGTACATTATATACTTTTGAATGCTATAATAAATGGTATATTATATTATTCTTTATGAAATATATATTCGTGTTATAAATAATCCATGCACTAAATCTTTTTATCCTATCGTCGTTGGCTTAGCATTTAGAAGAGGTTTTTGGTAGGGATGCTGGGAGAGGGGGGGGGGGGGGTTACAGGGAGTAGATATAGTTAGTTCAAGGGGTAGGGATAGGTAGGAGTCTGTTATAGGTTAGTATTGGTTAGGTGTTGCTCTATTCGTTTGGCTGAGATAGTTTGCAGTTTATTAGAGGCTTAGTTATTTTGGGTAGGAGGTTAGTTAGATTTAGTTATATAGTTCAGGTAAAGAGTTAGTTTGCTTAGGTTTGGTTTGTCATTTTGGTCTTGTTGGTTGAAATCCGGCCGGTGAAATCCTTGTCTGGTCGTTGGTTGGATAGGTTTCAGAATGTGGCGGCTTGTGGCGGCCTGTGCAGTGATGTGGGTGGCAGACCGACGCTCCTGAAGTGGATTAATCCTGTGTCTTTAATCAACAGGAATGAGATGGAAGGCCTGACGGAGAAACGGAGAAATTAAAGGTATGATCTAACTATTAAACTAACAATAAATTTTTTCCAACAGGTTAGAGATGGGAGGAGCGACCCGACGAAAGCTACGAATCCCGCCCACCATGGCCATGGATGAGAGGAACACCACCCACCTCGGCTATAGAAGAGAGGAATCACGCCCACCAGATGTGAGGGAGAGCAAGCAGCAACATAAGCCATGTACAGTTGCCCACATTAATTTGTATCAACTCTGATTTTATTTATGGAAGGGAAATTTTTATTAGATGCGTATTTTCTGATAGAGTAGTTAATATTATCTATTGTCGTTTTTTTGTAGTTAATTAATATTTTCAAGTGTCGGTTTTAAATAATGATAAATTGTTGGTTTTAAGTAGTAAAGTAATTCAAAATTGTCGTATTAAAGTAGTAAATTCGTGCTTAATTGTTGGTTTTAAGTCATTTTAAATGGTCGGTTTTAAGTAATGTTCAATTGTCGGTTTTAAGTAATAGATTGTCGGTTTTAAGTAATATTCAATTATCGGTTTTAAGTAATGTTTAATTGTCGGTTTTAAGAAATATTTAATTGTCGGTTTTTAAAGTAATATTTAATTGTCGATTGTAAGTCATTTTAATTGTCGATTGTAAGTCATTTTAATTGTCGATTGTAGGTCATTTTAATTGTCGATTGTAGGTCATTTTAATTGTCGATTGTAAGTCATTTTAATTGTCGATTGCAAGTCATTTTAATTGTCGATTGCAAGTCATTTTAATTGTCGATTGCAAGTAATTTTAATTGTCGATTGCAAGTCATTTTAATTGTCGATTGCAAGTCATTTAATTGTCGATTGCAAGTCATTTTAATTGTCGATTGCAAGTCATTTTAATTGTCGATTGCAAGTCATTTTAATTGTCGATTGCAAGTCATTTTAATTGTCGATTGCAAGTCATTTTAATTGTCGATTGCAAGTCATTTTAATTGTCGATTGCAAGTCATTTTAATTGTCGATTGCAAGTCATTTTAATTGTCGATTGCAAGTCATTTTAATTGTCGATTGCAAGTCATTTTAATTGTCGATTGCAAGTCATTTTAATTGTCGATTGCAAGTCATTTTAATTGTCGATTGCAAGTCATTTTAATTGTCGATTGCAAGTCATTTTAATTGTCGATTGCAAGTCATTTTAATTGTCGATTGCAAGTCATTTTAATTGTCGATTGCAAGTCATTTTAATTGTCGATTGCAAGTCATTTTAATTGTCGATTGCAAGTCATTTTAATTGTCGATTGCAAGTCATTTTAAATTGTCGATTGCAAGTCATTTTAATTGTCGATTGCAAGTCATTTTAATTGTCGATTGCAAGTCATTTTAAATTGTCGATTGCAAGTCATTTTAAATTGTCGATTGCAAGTCATTTTAAATTGTCGATTGCAAGTCATTTTAAATTGTCGATTGCAAGTCATTTTAAATTGTCGATTGCAAGTCATTTTAAATTGTCGATTGCAAGTCATTTTAAATTGTCGATTGCAAGTCATTTTAAATTGTCGGGTTTGTGTAGTTTAAAGTTCAATTGTGGGTTTAAATCAAATTATGCTAGTCAAGTATTCCATACATAAAATCAAGAGTTGGTACAAATTTCCGTGGTCAACTGTACACCAGTCGTCACTGCTCAGTGCACAGGTCAGTGTTCTCTATTATTGTCTTGTAATATACTGTATGTACAATCTGCCAAATAAGTCCTGTCGCAGCACCAAGAATATTTTGATCAATAATTGGTATCACTATCTAAGCTTATTATTTCAATGTTTCGAGTGAGATATGCAAACATGGTCCTACACTTACCCACCATATTAAACATCTGACTGACATTAAAACCGAACACAGCGAGCAAAACTTAATGACAGCTGAGACGAGACTTATTTGGCCAACTGTACAGTCAAAATAAGTTCAATCATAATTTCTGAAATAATCACTTGCAAATTTCACACCATTAATTAATTAGGCATGATACATATGAATATAATTACTTAAGCTTAAATTACCCTATAATAGACTATTCCATAATAATCTCTAAATTCCGAATAATTTGTGCACCACTAACCTTCCTTATTGTTTGCAGGAGAGGAGAGGCGGGGGCAGACGTTCGAAGGAGAGAAGAGGATAGAGAAGAGAAGAAAGAAGAGAAGAGAAGAGGATAGAAGAGAAGAAAGGGGAAAAACACTGAAGACCCACCCCTGCAGTCGACAAACTCCCTTTGGAGCCTCAACACCCTCACAAGCAAACTAGGGTAAGAAAACACAAATTATTAAAAGGTTATTTGTAAATAATCAAAATATTTAAGCTGTTATAAATCTAGTTGTAAAATTGGCAAATGGGGCTTGAAGGTCTTAAAATTGCCAAACTAAAGGGGCGAACGTCTTTAAAGCTAAAAGGGCTAATCATTAGGGGGAATGGGGACCAGAGAAAGCCTTAAATCCCCCTTCCCCTTGCCGACAAGCCTCAATCATAATTAAACAAAATATCATAATCCACAAGACGTCTGATCATATGGAGTTAATGTTACAAGATCACAGACAGCAAATTGTTATGTTTTCAAAAATGTATGAGAAACGTATAATGGATATATGTCGCTAGGTACGTACTTTTGGAGAATCATTTTGCCTAGGAAACTCTATGGTAACACTCTTCCATTGATAACATTAACCCCTTCAGCACCATGACTTAATTTTCATCTTATTCTGGCTACCATTAGACGATTCCTTTCAGCTTATAATCTATCTCTACGACTAAAAGGGATCCATAGAATCCTAGTAAACCCTCTGAATAACACAGGTCCTTCATAAACTGCACAAAATCTAGTTTTAGCCAGAATCAAAGGCAAAAAGAAGTCATTGTGCTGAAGGGGTTAAGGGGAGTTGTTAGTTTCCTTAGTTTGCTCCCTAGATCTCAAAGCACATACTAATACCCCCAAGAGTTGAGAACAAGTAGTACACTGTTCGGTAGAAAAATGGCCGGCCAAAGGCCGGTTCTTCGTAAACTACAGGCTCGCCGTCGCTCGCCAGGAAAGAATACACCTAAATAGCACGAAAGGTCTTCGAATTGATTACGAAATTTTGACAGAAAGGTATTTTTGTCAAACTAATGGGTCGAACGTCTTAAAATTTCAAAAGCAGTGGGGCTACACATGAGAGAAGACGTCCAGAAATATACCCTCCCCTTAATGCAGTGATGACTTAACTTAATGACGTTATAGAGATCAATGTTGGTAATACAAACTTAATGTTTCAGATGTATGGTAGATGTCCAGCCAGAGGGGAACAAGAGATGATATGAAGACTCCCCCATCAAACTCCTCCATCTCCCCTATGCAATAGTTAACGGTCTGTCACTTACATGTTTATTTATGCCTATTGTGAAAGTCTATGCAGTGGAATATTTTGAAGTTTGTTCTATAAAGTTTGTCTTAAATATTTAAAACTTTAATTTGAGGTATAAGATCGCTATGGATACTAAAAATTAATGGTTTCTGCCTTTTTGGTCTAAAGCACAAATACGGCTGACTGTGTGGTAAAATAGATGCGTTATCCCTCAAACCTATTCTATATTTTGCTGGTCACCGCTTAAAATTTTGATCTCGTGAATGTACAGTGATAAACCATAATCTTAAGCTTAAGCTATATGTTAACTATCATAGTTTTCAAGGTGGGATTTGGTGACATTCAGTTCAGTTATGACATAAGCCATTTTGAAATGTCAATCATAAAATTTCAAAGCGTACCTTTGAATCTGTCTAAACTCTAGTCTGGTTAAACTATTTTACTACAATAATATGATATCTACATTGACCTAGAAACTTGAATGACAAACTAGGTGAAGTAGACCAGTTTAGTAATGCCTAAGAAACTTCAAAATATTCCATAGACTATCATAGTGGTGGACAGTAGTATAAGTAGCAGCTTTATCTAACCAATTAATAGCATTTCGTACATATGGCACACTTATTATTATCTAGGCATTATATAAAATATAATTTCCAAATTGAGATTTGTGGAAATAGGTGAATGGTGAAAACAGGGTAGATTAACTATACTTGGTTCACTATACAGTAGGTTGGCATTTTTTTTAGTTTGCAGTCATTTTGTATATATTTAATGAACAAATAGTTTAACTACTTTCAATATAGTTTCTTGCAATTTAGTACTTGAAATCATTTAACTATTGTCAATATTCATATTAAAGATGGCAAATTAAGTTGAGACATTGGATGAAGAACTTTTGATACAGTAAAAATTATCGTGAATGGATACCAAACTTAAATCTTTAACATGTACGTAATGTGAGGGTTACTGAATCTGCTGGTGTGGAAAACCATCGCTTATGTCTATGGAAAACCCTTAGTATTATCATTAACAAATAATGTATTCAAAACTTGAGTTGAAAAAAAAAATTGGGAAAGTAAATTTGGGATAAATATTTGTCAATTGTGATTAACAATGTTTATGGATCTTCAATCCTTCGACGATTTCTTTATCAATGCTACAACCATCTAATTTTACTCAGCTTTGGGAGGACCACTGGGAATGAAAGGGATAAATAATATGTAAATTAATCCTAAAACTCTGCCAGGCCTTTCCTAAGTTGAAGAATATAGTCTCGAGGTAACAAAAAATATAACTTAATTTATCGTAATATATTGTGAAGAATTAAAAAGCTAAAATATGATAATGTCAACAAATGCCTGTTATTCTGGCTAACCCAAGACGATGTGGATCAGTTAAGTACCACCAGGAATCCATGGGGTAGGCTGCATGTTGTATCTACCCTTAGAATCAAACGCGTCTTTCCTAATCTGAATAAAATTGTCAACTGTTTGCCAGAATATATAATTTGTAATCGTATAGTTTAAAATTTAAATTTAAAACTTGCAAACTAAACAAACCAAAACTGGGACAAAGACAGTATAAAGGCAAAATAACTAATCAAAATTAGAATGCTTCACTACAACATTGATACTGCCGGATCTAACTAAACTGGGAATCCTAGTTAAAAGATAATCTCCACAAACCCCTTTAACTCGACGGTCCTTCCTAAGTTGAATAAATTCGTCTGAAAGTAGCTATGGTGAGTCAGAAATTTGTCATTTGAAGAAAAGGGTTAAGGGATGGGGTATTCAAATAAAATAAAGTTACGAATTAGAGTAAACTAATAATAATAATAAACTATAGAAATATGAAAAATAATAACAATACTCAAAATACTAAACATAATAATGAAATACCACATATAATTCACTAGCGCTCACATTAACGTAACTCTTCAAAGATACTGATGTTTACCTTGGCCATCCTTTAGTGAGACTTTCCCAGGAGAATTGCTAAGTACGTTAAAATAAGTTAAGGTTGATTGCACTAACAAATCAATGGAATAAAAATTATAAGTCATTCACTATGTTTAGGTCCGAAATATTTACTTTACACTGAACTCAAAAAGGGCTAGGGCAAATGGGCTGTAAATTACCACGTCTGTTTCCTGGCTGACTCTTCCCAATTGGTAGTTATCGTAGCAGGTTTATTCTAGTAAATTTTAGGTTATATAGGTTAGTAGCAAAGATGTCTAGCCTAAATATAATTAATAGGCTGTATTATATTGACAGATTTGTTACCAATAGGCTTTCAAAGGGTAAAATATCACGCTATAATCACCATTTTCATATTATTTAACCCTTTCACCGATTTATGACTCAGAGGTTGCCAGATTAGCAATAAGAAATCGTTCTCTCACTCTTATAATTACCTCTCCAAAATTAATTTTCTGCCCACAGCTAACTCAGACAACTACAGAGGTTGAAGTAACTAAACTAAAGGTTTCTAAATACCCCTGATGGTAACAAAGGCTTTAAAGTATCCCCAATAGGCTCAAAATCGCGTCATATGCGTGAAAGGGTTAATCGACGTTTTTATTGTGATAGAAGTGTTGCCAAATGTACGAATTTCCCCTTCATGTTGATATAGATACTAATAATTATTATATTTTAATAATATATCTTAAAGTCAATTCAACAAGTTTATAATTAGATGTGCAAAACCCTGGATAATAAGAATATTATAACTTAATAGCCTAATTGACATATACTATAAAAGTGCATTACTTAGCTTGTAAAATAAGAATACAAATTAATATAACTAAGTTAACTCTGCCGATACAAACTACCAATGCCACTGTAGCTTAGGAGAATCATGGTACAGCTTACAGTAAAATAAATACCCATAACTTTATAAATGCAAAACATCTAAGTAACCCCAGATAACAAACTTCAACTTTGTAATGGACAATAATTTGCAACATAATTTCCAATGGAAAACAAAATAACTTGCTGTTAAAATTTAAAACTTGCATTATAGGTAAAATAGGATGCTAATGATTTTGTTTTTTTTAATTCGACCAATAAATGGGGCATTATGATCCTATAAAATACTCGCCAAGGTACATCCGATTCCCTGTTAAGGGGAGCTTTAAAAATACCGCTAAGATCCTCCTTAGAGGTAAATTTGTGAATTGCTTGGTAGAAAAAAGAAACCGGCCTTCGGCCGAGACAGTTTTTCTGCTAAAAATGTAGCCTACAAATTGATCATGAGAGAGAGTTTTGTGGGTATTAAGCTTGGTGGAGGTCTAGGGACCTAAAAAACAAAACTAATATTATAATAATAAAACAAATCAGAATAAATAAAACAAAATAAACAACAAAAATATATAACTAATAACCACGAAGACTTTAAAGTCTGATAATTGTATTCTACAGCTGGCATAGTTTTGTTTGTAGTCTGATAAAAAAAAAAAAAATTTAGTAATCCCTTCATGCTACAAGAAAGTATTGCACAATCCTGATAAAAGCATAATTAAATCCAAACCTTATTCTCCAGTGTTTGCCCAACTCCGGAATAATCATATTAATAAGTTTTATAATTGATTAGCAGTTTACAGTTCTTTGGTATAATATATAATTTTACTACCTAATTTAATTGATATAATTCCATTAGTTATCGAGTATAATTTGCTGCTACTAATAATTTTTTTTCTTGGCCATCTTAATTCTAATAATTCATATTTAAAGTTAATGTTTACTTAAGGTGATGCAGGTAATTTGGAGTATACTGATGAGTGAATGAAGGGTGGCCTACTTTGATGGGCACACCATTTTCGATCTCAATCTAACATTTTCCTTTTCTCTGGGACCTCTTGTTCCCCTTGACTTATTAATGAAGTTAGGTACTGACTGACTGACCCTGTTTTTCCCATACAACATTTAGTTTTGCTCACCGAATCTTCGCTGTTGTCTGCTGCAATGGTGCCTCTCTATGCTGCTAATGTTGCCGTCTCGCTCTGCTGTTGAGGATGCTGTTGATGTCGCTTTCTCTTTATGTCGTTGATGTTGATTTCGTTGCTGCTGTTGATGTCGTCGTTGCTGTTATTGATGTCGTTGCTGCTGTTGATGTTATTGATGTCGTTGCTGTTATTGATGTAGTTTTCCCGTAGCCATGCTGTCTCCGTTGATGTCGTCCCTATCATTCAGTCAAACAATCACCAATGTTGATGCCTTAAGGGGAGGTCTTTTAGTTTGCCCCCTAGACCTCCACCAATTGTTTTTAATCCTCACTGCTACCTTCTTGTCTGCTGTTTGATGTATCCAGTTGGTTGTCAATATTCGCTCGGCTCTGCCATATCTGCGCGGTCTGCTTCATATGATATCTCTGCCGTTTTGCCATATCTGCTTTCGATACCAAGGCAATGATTTCTTGACTGACTGCTTCCTGACCATACAAATAAATATATAAATACAAAATAATTTTGACTTTTCTTGTATGTACTGTATGTGGGGGGGGGGGGGGGTACAGGGAGGGCGTTGATGTACCAGGGGTGGGTGGAGGGGGGGTGAGGAAATACAATACAATATAGAACACCAGACACAATAGAACTGGTAGAATAGATTATCAGCAATAGCCTACACAAATCCAGAATAGGACCGAAACCAAATGATCTGGGATGGGGATAGGATGAACTACCAGGGAAGGGAAAGGGAAGATTCGTAGCGGGTGGTGGAATGGTTATGTGGGGAATGTGAATATATTTAAATTTAAATATTGATCTAGAACCCCTAGACCCCCCCCCCCTACATGATCCCCCCTCCACCCCGTCTGGGTCCCCTCTCTAGCCCCCCCCCCCCCCCCCGTCTGGGTCCCTCAATAGCCCCCCCCCCGTCTGGGTCCCCTCTCTAGCGCCCCCCCCCCCCTCGTGGGTCCCCCTCAGAACACACCCCACCCCCCTCAGGATCCCCCACCCCCCTCAAGATCCTCCCTTACCCCCCTCAGGATCTTTCCTTACCCCCCTCAGGACCCCCCCGTACCCCCTCAGGACCCCCCCTTACCCCCATCAACATCCCCTTACGCTCTACCCCCCTCAAGACTCTCCCTACCCCCCTCAAGACTCCCCCCCCCCCATCAAGACTCCCCCCCCCCCCCCCCCTCCCTCCCTCAGGACCCCTCTACTCCCTACCCCCTTCCTTGAAACCCTTTTATTTCTGGTGCCTCAATATATTCTTCTTTTTACAGATGTGCTGCCCTGCTGTGACCAGACTAAGGACCCTGGACTAATGGAGGATACGCTATTTATAAATAAAAATAAAAATAAAAAATCCTGCAATTAAAGTCTTGACTATTGATTCCAACCTGTTGATGTAATCCAATATTGTAGATCAATCTTATACATTTCTGAAAGATGGTTATTCATTTTAACTTTGAATTAATAAAACAAATGAACGAGTTATTGTAATCCAATATCGTAGATATTTTTTTAGATAATGAACGGCATAACAATAATTAATCCTAATTTTGGAATGCATAGAAAATAAGTTTCAATAAATGATTACCCTCGATAAATTTAGAACATATTTACACATTCTAATAAATTAAAACAAATATTTTGGAATATTGGAATACATTGCCAGTTAATAGAAAAGGGCAAGTTCACGAAACGAACTGCAAAATAAAATGACTGGGTGAGGAGGGATGACTTTCAATACCTAATCTATCTAGATTCTTGGAGAGGTAGGTAGGAAGAGTTAAATGGGTTAGGGAGAAGCAGGCAAATAGAAATAGTTACATAGGATAGATAATTATAGATCGATACAGGGATAGATACACACCTAGGAACAGTTATATGGAAAGAGTTGCATTATACCTTCAATTATTAAATTATCCAAAACCAATACACCACTTGACCAACACCTCACGTAATCACCAACACCATTGAATACTGCCAACACACTAAATCACACTGCCAACATTTAGGTTCAATGATTGTCAACACATCTGCCAACAATCCACACTTTTCTTTGCCAACAGTCTTACACACAACACACTAAATCACACTGCCAACATTTAGGTTCAATGATTGTCAACACATCTGCCAACAATCCACACTTTTCTTTGCCAACAGTCTTACACACAACACACTAAATCACACTGCCAACATTTAGGTTCAATGATTGTCACACATCGAACAATCACACTTACAGTCTTACACACAACACACTAAATCACACTGCCAACATTTAGGTTCAATGATTGTCAACACATCTGCCAACAATCCACACTTCTCTTTGCCAACCCTCATACACACTTAATCAGCATATCACTACCTTCGCCTACTTTGCCCATACACCCTTAGTCACTTATTGAATATATCCCTACCCTGCTTTTGATCACGTAATCTGCCAACATCCACATATATCACGCCACACTTCCAATACACACGACCACAACGCCAACGGAGTTATTAGATTATAATTTCGTCAACATCCCTACTCCAATTAACAAAACTCATTCACATCACACACAACGGGAAGAAACTCTTATTATAGAAACCAACCTTCCCCCCAAAGCTGCACACTATACATAAGCTAGTTCCAAAAGTAATAAACACTACTAAATATTAAACACAGTAGGTTAGTTAGATATTAGCTAGTCTTTCTTTTCAACTGACGGTAAATTGCAAAGTTCCCATCAAAATGTCTCTGATTATTTTGAAGATTTAGTGAAATATGGTGCAAATTATATAAACTTAGTCTTAATATGATGCAGAGACATCGTAGTTTCATAGTTGCCATTAATTATCGATAAATCAGCTCTCAAAAGATTCAATTTACCGTCAGCTGAACAGAAACCGAGTATAGTTAAGACAGGCTTACCTCCGTACTGCCTGGTGGGAGATAGGATAGTGGTGGTGTAGACTAGATGTGAACTTAGCTGATGAACTGGATTATACCCGAGAAGTAAGAAATATAAAGGATCGTACACTAAAGAAAATTAAAAAGATTATAGAAAGATTCCTTAAAAGCATTACTTAAAAGCATTACTTAAAAGCTTGGCTATGAAATAAAAATGTTAAACTGAAATCAAAGATAAGAAATGCCAAGCTGCATTGCCAATGAAACCCAATAATAAAGGTTTAAAATAAAAAATAATGCTATATGAAAGATGTCCGAAAGCCAAATGGTTATTACGAAATTAATGGAAGATTATAAAGATGTACTTCCCAAAGAAAACTACTGGACATAATTGGGTAAATTATGTACTAAACGGTTATAACAAAGCTGAGTTGCAAAGTCAATGAGCTTTATTGTTTTCTGAAGTACTTTAGGTACGTAATATAAAAGAAAAGACTTCATAATATATATAATAATTACCTTTACTGGTATTATATCTGTATTCTGTAGGTAAAGTTTTTTTTTTTATTATATATAAACTTGTGTGTCTGATCAATAAAAAACTAAGTTGATATATGCTCTTTTTAATATCCGTTATTTTTGTTTCTCCTGTTTATAAGTTCGCAAGTATAATTTTTTCTAAGTTAATTATCTTGGTTCTCTTCATATCTCAAGTTCATTATTTTTTTATAAATGATAAGTACTTTTTCTTAGCATGGGGCTAAGTTTTTCAAGTATATTTTTTCTAAGTGCTTTTTAGCATAGTTTTTTTCTAAGTTAATTACATTTTATTTAAGTTCTCTTTATATTCGGAGTTCTCTTTTATTTAGATAGTTTCATATTTTGTTTCTAAGTCCATATATTGGAACTTTATTTATAATTGAAAACTATTTTTCTAAGTTTTCATCAGTTATAAAAGTCATAGCTTACAATAAAGTGATCAAGAAAAGATATAAGTTATTTTTTTTTTTTATTAAGTAAAGTTCGCGTGACAAAGACGATATAAAACAAAATTATACGCGGTACAAAAGCGGTGTGTATACTATATCATAAGTTAACGTTAAAGCAAATACAAGAGTAATGAATTCAAGTGATGCAAAGATATTATTTGACCCGGTACAATGGCGGAATATATAAGCTACGTTAAAGGCAAACAGTCATTAAATTAAAGCAAAGAAAAATATTGAAGCTGAAGGAGGGGCGACCAACTCAGGGGGGAAGAGGGGAAGGGGGACATCATCAAAACAACAAAGCTGTGAATTAATAAGAATATCAAAGATTAGTAAAAGTAATAAAGCCCTATCTCATCTGAAAGGGAAAAATAGATTAGCCTAACCTAACACACACCATTCATACCATGCAACTACGACTACATACTACGACTACTACTACGACTACATACTACGACTACTACTACGACTACATACTACGACTACATACTACGACTACTCCTAACCTAACCCTACCCCTAACCTAACACGCATCATTCATACCATGCCACATTCATACCATGCAACTACTACTACAAACTACGACTACAAACAAAACAAGAATAACACTCCCCTTGTGTCCTGATGGTGTTGCAGTCTCGTGGTGTTGGCAGAGTCAACAGGGCAGTCTCGTAGCGTCGGCAGAGTCCACAGGGCAGTCTCGTAGCGTCGGCAGAGTCCACTGGGCAGTCTCGTAGTGTTGGCAGAGTCCACAGGGCAGTCTCGTAGCGTCGGCAGAGTCCACAGGGCAGTCTCGTAGTGTTGGCAGAGTCCACAGGCAGCAACTCAAATCCTGGAAATAAGAAATAAAAACATTAATTTTAGATCGTAAACAACATAAAAACAAAAACTGTTCTATTTATACTCTGTTCACGACAAGTAGGCAAACTCTTAGATTTTAATTTTCAAATTAATTATTTTAAGTTACAAGAGTTTCTAAGCAAGGATATACGATGCTAATTATCAAGCACTTTTAATGAAAGGTTGAAAAGATATATATTTGTATTTAATTAATTATGTTGATTTGTAAGTTAATTGGTGGGTTGGTGAAAATATGAATTAAGTAACACCCCGTTTTTAACATTAATCATTAATTACAAACCCCAATGTACTTGAAAAAAATTACTATGAACAGTATAGCAACAGAACAGAGTATAATGATATAGTATAATGAGTTGGGCAGTAACTTACCCCAGACAGTTGGTAGGTTGATGTGTGTTGCAGAGTCCATAGTTCGGGTGGTGTTGGTAGCTTCCGCTGAGTAGGCTTAGTCCATAGTTCGGTGATGGTGGGATACAAACACCAACTCAAATCCTGAAATAGAGAAAAAGAAAAAATATAAGACTAAGAAATATTTACACAGTACGAGATATAAATATATTACTATATTAATGAATTATAAACTATCTAAAATACCCAACTGAAATATTTACAAAGTATGTATCTAAAAAATATATAGATAAAACAATGTTATATCCAACTATGAATTACGTATGAAATGCGGGATATGTAAAACGAACCGAGTTGCATTTAAACATCTACACAGAACTGGGTGGCATATATAACTCTAGCCCGCGCGTTGGTCGTGAGGCCGGCTGCCCGCCTGAGTCACCCAAAACCGCCCAAAACGCCCAAAATCACCACGCCCAAATTAACGCTACGACATTCTAACCTACACCAATCGATTTACCGCATCATTTTACTCTTTCTAAATACTTTTTTCTTTGCTGGACTTGTGTCAGATTCTCCAAATTCGCTTTCCCTGAGCCACAAATCGAAATTTTCAGTCACAAATTTGAAAGTCCATTTACTTTTGCAATTTTTGAGTTACAAGGCTGAGACTTTGCCAATAGGTAGTTCAAATTATTTAGAGAAATGAGTTTTCTCAGTTTATTAAATTATTGAGTTTTACGAAAGATATGAATTAATTAGTGCCGCTCTATTCATAAAACGTCAAGTATAAGTAAATGTAGTTGAAATTATCTGTTCTTTCACACAATTATACATTCATTTATATATTCCGTTTTATATGAATGCTTAAAACTATTAGAAACTCGAGTAATAACTCAATAATATAGATTTGAAGGACTTGGTGATCCACGCGCTCTGGTTAAGTCTGACTGCCTGGTGACTTATCCACCAAAAACACCCTAACTCACCAACCTATATTAACACTACAACTTTATAACCTATTCCATTCGATTTACCGCATCATTTAACATTTGATTATATAGTATCTTTGTAAAAAATAACCACGGTTATTCCCTATTCTCACTCATAAGCCCACACATCGCCTTTTCTGGTCACAAATTTCATAGTTCATTAATTTGTGCATTATATAAAATACAAGGTTGATAATTGTACAACCTATAGTTACCGTTATGTATACAGTATGTTATGATTTGCTCTGCTTACTTTAATTATGATTATTACGAAAGATAGAAATATATTTGTGTGGCTCTATTCATAAATCGTGCATCATAAGTAAATATGGCTAGTTTTTCTTTTTCCAATTTTAGTATTTAAGTTACAAGAGGTAAGCAAGGTAATGCGATGGTAATTATCAAGCAAGTATACTGCAAGGATGATCAGCTATATACTTTATGATTTAAATAGTATATAAACAGGACAGAATATATATTACTTAAACAATCTAGAATAATCGAATGAAATGTTTACAAAGTACCGTACGTATCTTAAAAATATATAGATAAAACCGTATAATATCTAACTATTAATACAAAGTCCGGAATATGTTGATAGTATAAAGAACCGAGTTGCATATAAACATCAACACAGAACTGGGTGGTATATATAACTCTCACCCGCGCTCCGGTCCTGAGGCTGGCTGCCTGCCTGAGTCGCCCAAAACGCCCAAAATCACCACGCCCAAATTAACGCTACGATATTCTATCCTACACCAATCGATTTACCGCATCATTTTACTCTTTCTTGATACTTTTTTCTTTGCTGGACTTGTGTCAGATTCTCCAAATTCGCTTTCCCTGAGCCACAAATCGAAATTTTCAGTCACAAATTTGAAAGTCCATTAACTTTTGTAGTTCTTAAGTTACAAGGCTGAGACTTTGACAATAGGTAGTTCCATTTATTTAGAGAAATGGGTTTTCTCAGATTTCTATTTTGTTTTAGTTTTACGAAAGATATGAATTAATTAGTGCCAAAAGATTCATAAAACGTCAAGTATAAGTTGAAATGATCTGTTCTTGCACACAATTATACATTCATTTATATATTCCGTTTTATATGAATGCTTCAAAATAATAGAAACTCGAGTAATAACCCAATAATGTAGATATTGAAGGACTTGGTGATCCACGCGCTCTGGTTAAGTCTGACTGCCTGGTGCCTTATCCACCAAAAACACCCTAACTCACCAACCTATATTAACACTACAACTTTATAACCTATTCCATTCGATTTACCGCATCATTTAACCCCATCGCGGATAATTCCTTCATATTAATCTTAAAGTGTTTATGTATCTCCATTCCTTAAACCAAAATTCCTATTTTACAGTCACAAATGTTTAAGTTAGTTAATTATTTAGTGTTCTATCTATCTATTGCCGGACGCCTTACTCCCCTTAACCCGTACAGTACCAGGAATGTCTTTTATATCATATTCTAGCCACTAGTATACGATTTTATTCAGTTTAGGAAGGACCTCTAGCAAAAATATGGCCCCAAACTATCTCAACCAACCCTTCTATCTTAAATCCTTCCAAAGCTGCTACATAATATCGTCTAACTATAGCTAGAATACAATATAATACACCTCGCTGGTACTCAAAGGGTTATCGAGGGTGGCCATACACAAAATGCCCCCAAGCGGACCTATCCCCTATAAGAGGGCCAACCCATGCCAGTTTAATGAAAGACTTAGATCATGATTGACCACTTAATTTAGTGTTATTGGGTGTAATTGTTGGTAAGAGTTGTATTATCGGGCGTACCACTACCGACATACAACATAAATCATCTATAAATACTTAACCTAACTAAAAGGCCTAATCTAACCTAGTATTCTCATTACTAGATGAATACTAGGTTAGGTTAGGTTGTTTGGTTAGGTTAATGTTTTAGAGAGGAGTTATGTTGTATGTCGGTAGTGGTACGCCCGATAACACAACTCTTACCCAATTGTTTAGTAAGTCCTTCATTAAACTGGCATGGGTTGTCCCTCAGGAAACATCCCTCCCTTATATTAAATGTGGCTGAAATTGGGTAATTCTGTACTTATTCGGTTGTTTTATCGTCAGTCAGTCAGTCAGTCTCTCTCTCTCTCTCTCTCTCTCTCTCTCTCTCTCTCTC
Source organism: Paralithodes platypus (assembly GCA_032716605.1). Classification (NCBI taxonomy): domain Eukaryota; kingdom Metazoa; phylum Arthropoda; class Malacostraca; order Decapoda; family Lithodidae; genus Paralithodes; species Paralithodes platypus. Next base: position 10,701,116 of record CM064528.1, on the reverse strand, counting down.
TCTCTCTCTCTCTCTCTCTCTCTCTCTCTCTCTCTCTCTCTCTCTCTCTCTCTCTCTCTCTCTCTCTCTCTCTCTCTCTCTCTCTCTCTCTCTCTCTCTCTCTCTCTCTCTCTCTCTCTCTCACCCACGTACGTTTTTCAGAAAACTGAGCTTTGAGCATAGACTACACAAATGGATACAGGATAGGATGAGGGTAACTATATAGAAAACGTATAGCTCATATATTGGTGGTTGCTTTCCTGTACAGTTATCCATATATATTGATTGACTATGTACTAAAAACTCTGAACATTGTATAGCATGATGCATGGCCTTCCGCAACAACGTTCCCCAAACTGTTGGGGCTTGTACCGAGTGCTATATAAACAAGATGAAAACAAAAAGATAGGGTGACCCCCCCCCCCCATGACTTATTGTACTAATTAACCCCTTCTTTACCGGATGTCTTTTTAGTTTTATTCTAGCTACATTTAGACGATTGTGTGCAGTTTAAGCTACATTTAGACGATTGTGTGCAGTTTAAGCTACATTTAGACGATTGTGTACAGTTTAAGCTACATTTAGACGATTGTGTGCAGTTTAAGCTACATTTAGACGATTGTGTGCAGTTTAAGCTACATTTAGACGATTGTGTGCAGTTTAAGCTACATTTAGACGATTGTGTGCAGTTTAAGCTACATTTAGACGATTGTGTGCAGTTTAAGCTACATTTAGACGATTGTGTGCAGTTTAAGCTACATTTAGACGATTGTGTGCAGTTTAAGCTACATTTAGACGATTGTGTGCAGTTTAAGCTACATTTAGACGATTGTGTGCAGTTTAAGCTACATTTAGACGATTGTGTGCAGTTTAAGCTACATTTAGAAGATTGTGTGCAGTTTAAGCTACATTTAGAAGATTGTGTGCAGTTTAAGCTACATTTAGACGATTGTGTGCAGTTTAAGCTACATTTAGACGATTGTGTGCAGTTTAAGCTACATTTAGACGATTGTGTGCAGTTTAAGCTACATTTAGACGATTGTGTGCAGTTTAAGCTACATTTAGACGATTGTGTGCAGTTTAAGCTACATTTAGAAGATTGTGTGCAGTTTAAGCTACATTTAGACGATTGTGTGCAGTTTAAGAAGGATCTGTGGTACTACAAAGGGTTAAGTGCGATAGTTCGAAGCTTCTTAATTGCTGGTTACTCATTTTAAACTTAATAAAATCGTCTAATAGTTGCCAGAATAGAATTACAATTATGTCGCCGGTACAGAAGGGGTTAATATATGGCCCCAGTCAGTCACAAACACACGCTTTCACCATTTTCAGCATTAGTACGCGAGACGTCTAATTTTAATTGATTCTAGTTATATTGAGAGGATTTTATGAAGGTTGGGAAGGATCTGGGTAATTATAGGGAATAGGCTCGCACCCTTATTGTTCATGTTTTTTCCTCCAGATGTTGAAAAATTAGTGTTTTTATGGTCTTAGTTATAATTCCAATGTGGGATACACGATGGGTTTAGGGGGGCGGGGCTTTGCCCCCTCATCACCCCCCCACCCCCATGAATTATTGAAATCGTCATCTATGTTGCCAGCAGGGGGTAAATATCGATTATACTGCATAAAGAAGGCGTTTGTAAACAGTGAAACAGCTCCGAGATTGATTAGAATGGGCGTTTTTTCTATTAATATCGGGTTTTATAAATGTGATCAAAATTATTCTCCCACAGTGGATTATAGCCTACATGAGTACAGTATAAGGATTCCATAGACCTACATTGTCCCTAATAAATTATGTATAATAAGGCTGCCGCTGCGAGCCTATAATTATCCTCGCTTTTTATGGACCCCTTTCTCACTCACGTTTAGCCCCGCTAGGGTATTTTTTTTAAAAGACTCGCAGCGTTATTATACATAATTTATTAGGGAAAGTGAAGCTCTATGGAATCCTTATAATATACTCACATAGATTCCACTGTGGGAGAATAGTTTTGATAGTTAACTATAGTTTTGATGTAAATACTACCGCAACTACGAATCTTGGGTTTAATTCTAGTTTCGCTTTCACAGCATACTCATAAATTTTTATGGCTACTTTAGAGTTGTCATATACCATACTTAATTCCTATATATGTCCAAAGCGGCGGAAATGCATTATAAGGAATTATACCTACTGTAAAAAAACAAAAACAAAAATCCCCATATGCGGCACCATAGCTATTACATAATACTAGGTTAGGTTAGGTAAGGTTGTTAGGTTAGGCTAATGTCGTTAATGTAGTTTATTATCATTATATTACGTCTTTTACCCAGCAATTTCCATGATCTTCATAGTTGGTCGGGAAGCTATACCTTTACAACGGCGCCTCCCTTTTGTCGCTGTGTACGTGAAACTAGAATTTTACCGAATCTTGTTTCAGAGACCTAGTATTTTAACCTAACCAAACAACCTAACCTAACCTAACCCTAGAGTGCCCTAGACCCAGTACGTGGGATACAACACTAGCCCTTGCAAGTTGCATGCCAGCTACTGTGGGTTCATATATTAGACATACAATAACATCTTTGTAGAACATAACACTTTACCGTAGCGAGTGTACTCCATTCCGAACACTGTTTGTAAACATGAACACGTCCGTAGCAGAGCTCTCAAGATTGCGGGACTGCGTTTGTTTACGCGCAGGACTATTTATATCGACAAAATCGAGTTACAAAACTTATCAAAACTATTCTACCACAACGGAATCTATGTGAGTATATTATAAGGATTCCATAGAGCTTCACATTCCCTAATAAATTATGTATAATAACGCTGCGAGTCTATTCGCGATAATTATCGGAATGGGCCTTCGGCCAGGACATTTTTCTACCGAAAAATGTAAGCTACACATGTAAAAAGGTATTAATTGATAGCGTAATGCATAAATGCGCGGAATTTCGGTGTGAGTATCCTAGGTTGAGTCCTTGAAGTGCCACATGTATTTGTTGATATCATTAATTAAGTTTAGAAGTAAAGTTGGTTGATGAAAAAATATATAATACGGAAGAAAACCTCCTCCTACAAGCTAAAGTGAGAGAGAGAGAGAGAGAGAGAGAGAGAGAGAGAGAGAGAGAGAGAGAGAGAGAGAGAGAGAGAGAGAGAGAGAGAGAGAGAGAGAGAGAGAGAGAGAGAGAGAGAGAAATACTGATAAATAAATAGAAAAAGAGAGAGAATGTGCGCGTGTGTATGTAGGGGTGGGGATGGGGGGGGGGGGGGGAGGGAAAGCTGGATCACTTATGGGGCAGAGGGGGGATGGGGTGGGCGGGGGAGCGAGAATAAGTTAGATCACTATATACGACAGCATCTAAATCATCATAGGCCAAAGCTAACAACAACATAAATATTTTAGTTATACAATCCATATTAACCTAAACAAATCAGAAATCCTAAATTGGGAAAGTGGTTACCGGTATGTGGGGAAGGGAGGGAAATTGGCGGGGGAGTGGGGGTGGGGGAGGTGGGCTGAGGGAGGAGAGAAAGGGGGGGGGGATAGTTGTCGGGGAGAGGAGAGTAGGGGGGGGGCGTCAGAACAGAGGGGGAGGAGAGAGGAGGAGAGGAGAGGAGGAGAGGAGAGGAAGGGAGGAGAGAGGAGGAGAGGAGAGGAAGGGAGGAGAGAGGAAGAGAAGGAGAGAGGAGGAAGGGAGGAAGAGAAGGAGAGAGGAGGAAGGGAGGAGGGGGAGCAAAGGGGGGGGGGGGGGAGAGTGAGGTAGGAAGGGTGAGGCGGGAGGGGGGTGGGGGCAACCATGATATCGCCTCATTCGCTAGTTTGTACCGTAATTATAAGTTACCGTAACCCTCTATGATCACCGCACCTCACCCACATAATGTAAACACGGCAATTTGTTTCTGTTACGACCTAAATATCCTGGAAGTCAACGATATTCCCTTATTTACTATTTGTTAAGACTAGGTTGACGATACGGCAGACACGGACCGGCTCATTCAGTCATAAGTCTTTAATTTCCTTGTATTAATCCATTATTTTACATGCATGACTACCTTACCATCAATAGAATTTCAGCACACACTTATTATCTAAATATATACACGCAAATATTCCTATACACACCTTAAATACGGTAAAAACGCGAAGAGCCAACGACCATACGTCCGTCTGCTTCCAGGAGAATAATCGCACTGAGTAATGACGTCACATTCAAACGCCGCTTGCCCGACCATCCACGAGTCCTATTCGGATTTATAGATAGTTAATTAATCAACTTCCGCATTATCTTCAGGCTTAGCATGTTCCCAGAAGATAGTCTGTTTTATGTTAAGTATTTGGAAGTTGTTGTAAGCTGCATAAAGGGCTTATAATGCACGCATATATAATTTATAAACTGAAACACTGGCATTGATATCAACCTCGCCATAAAACAGATGAAACATGCGCTAGATTCAAATTATACAATTACTCTATGTACAGTACAGCTGACCTAATTAATGTAGCCTAACACATTACGTGAGAGGAATATTGGCATTAATTTTCTTTTATCTAGAAGGTCTGGGGGGCCGTGTTTTAGCTTGAAGAGGGTCTGTGAGGAGTCTTTTAACCCCTTATGAACCGGTGACGTCTGTTTAGTCTAATGTTAGCTATATTTAGACGATTTTGTGCAATTTAAGAAGAATCCGTGGTAGTAAACGGGGGTAAGGGAGATAGTTCGAAGCCTGGTAATTGCTGGTGGTCCTTTTTAACCTCAATAACATCGTCTAATTATAGTTGGCAGAATATAATCCAAAATACGTCGCCGGTACAGAAGGGGTTAAGCTCGAAGGGGGTCTGGGAGGTATTTATTAACTTGAAGGGGGTCTCTGGGGAGTGTTTTATAACTTAAAGAGGGTCTAGGGGTCGTATTTTAGCTTGAAGGGGGCTTTGGGTGTGTTTTTAAGATTGAAGGGGGTCTGGGGGCGTGTTACAGCTTGAAGGGGGGCTGGGGGGCGTTTTACAGCTGGAAGGGGGGATGGGGGTTTAATAGCTTGAAGGGGGTCTTTGGGCTATGTTTTAACTTGAAAGGGGTCTGTGGGGAGTTTTTAAGATTGAAGGAGGTCTGGGGGCCGTGCTTTAGCTTGAAGGGGGTCTGAGGCCGTGTTTTAGGTTGAGGGGGGTCTGGGGGTGTTTAATTGCAGGAAGGGGGTCTGGGGGATGTTTAATAGCTTGAAGGGGGTTTGGGGGTCGTGTTTTACCTTGAAGGGGGTGTGGGGGGTGTTAAATAGCTTGAAGGGGGTCTAGGGGCCGTGTTTTAGCTTGAAGTGGGTCTGGGTGCGGTTATTTAGCTTGATAGGGGTCTGGGGGTGTTTAATAGCTTGAAGGGGGTATGGGAGGTATTTATTAACTTGATAGGGGTCTAGGGGCGGTGATTTAGCTTGAAGTGGGTCTGGGGGTGTTTAATAGCTTGAAGGGGGTCTGGGGGGCGTTTAATAGCTTGAAGGGGGTCTGGGGGTGTTTAATAGCTTGAAGGGGGTCTGGGGGTGTTTAATAGCTTGAAGGGGGTCTGGTGGTCGTGCTTTAGCTTGAAGGGGGTTTGGGGGGAGTTTTTTAAGATTGAAGTGTTAATAGCTTGAAGGGGGTCTGGTGGTCGTGTTTTAGCTTCAAGGGGGTTTGGGGGGAGTTTTTTAAGATTGAAGTGGATCTGGGGGCGTTGCTTTAGCTTGAAGATGGTCTGGAGTTTTTTAATAGCTTGAAGGGGGTCTGGGGTGTTTAATAGCTTGAAGGGGGTCTGTGGGGCGTTTTTGAAGAAGGGCTAGGGACCCGTGACTTAGCTTGAAGGGGGTCTTGAAGGCGTTTTACAGCTTGAAGGTGGAGATTAAGAAGTACGAGATTGATATGGTGTGGATGTGGAGGAGTGTTACATAATGTGATAACCCATTATGTACCTGTGACATCATTTTTATTATATCAGGTGAAGGTATTGAGGGATAAGCCTTTACAACGGCACCTCGTATCTACATTCTACTTTTCCTATTTTTCTGAAGAGTGTAGAGAGGGGAGAAGGGAAGTTGGAGAGAGAGGAAGCTGTTGGAGTGGCTTTGTTATGTGTGTTATTAGTCTGTATCCTATACGTCGTCGAGGTATCCCCCGTATCTGGCAACTATTAGACGATAGCCTATTATTCATCTTAATGGGAGATGGGCCGTTTTGTTATCTATTAATTCATTTATTCCTATATTTCATACTTTCCTCGCTAGACCTCCATCAAGCTTGAAAAAACACCCCTTCAAGATTAATTTGTACATTTTTCGGTAGACAGATGTCCCGGCTGAAGACCGGTACTCTTATAATTACAGGCTCGCTCTCGCTCGCCAGGGAAAAAAAACATCTAAATTGGCACGAAAGGTCTTAAAATTGATTACAAAATGGGGCGAAAGGTATTAAAATCGTCAAACTAATAGGCCGAACGTCTTAAAATTTCAAAACTAATGGGGCTAAACACGAGGGAGAAAGTAGTCCAGAAAACCGGCCCATCTCCCCTTAGGTAACCCATTCAGTACCGGGGACGTCCTTTTCATTATATTCTGGCAACTATTACACGATTGTACAGTCGCGCTAATAAGTCATGCCTCGGCACCAAGTAGCCTATATTTCGATCAATAATTGGTATCAGCAATGTCTAAATTAAACTTGATTTATTCGTTTCGAGTGAGATATATACTGTAAGCATATGTTCCTACACTTACCCATCCTGTTCAACATCTGACAGACATTTATACAGCACAGAGAGAGCCAAACGTAAAGACAGCTGGGACATGACTTATTAGCACGACCGTACTTGCCTACTTACAGCGAATAGACTATAGTATCAGACCAGAAAAGGGTGTAGGCTAGGTCAGGTGGTCAGGTGAAGGTATTGAGGGATAAGCCTTTACAATGGCACCTCGTATCTACATTCTACTTTTCCTATTTTTCTGAAGAGTGTAGAGAGGGGAGAAGGGGTGTTGGAGAGAGAGGAAGCTGTTGGAGTGGCTTTGTTATGTGTGGTATTATTAGGTTGTTGTTGATGGATACTTGGACACCGAAAATAGTTCGTGGTGGTAGCCTACCTGTAAAGTGCGCGCCGCTAAAGTAAAATTCTAACAAAAATGGCTTAGATACTTGCATTCATTTTTGTTTTATTCAAGATCAGACCGTAAGGTCTAATCCCACGTCTTTCTTGGTCTGCCCCTGGGTGCAACTCCCTCCACATTTACGGAATTGCATCTTTTCACCCAACTTAGTTCATCCATGTCCAATCCATCCAAGCCTACTAGTACGTATCTAATCACTGATATTCTTGATACCTAACCTTCTCCTCAGCTCTTAATTAGATATCCTATCCTGCAGTTTGGCCCCAAACATCCATCTCACCATTCTCATTACGTTCCATTCTGTTGATTCCATCTGCTTTAACAGGCCACGTTTCTGAAGCCTATGTCATTGCGCTTCTAACACATAAAGCGCACACCTTTCCCTTCAAGGGAAAAGGGAGTCTTCTCATGGTGAGTAGTGACAACAGTTCTCTGAACATTCCCCTGCCACATCTAATTTTGGCGATAGTGCCCCACCACCGGCGGAGTAGGTATCTCTCAATTATCAAAATTTGTCCACCCTTCTCCAGTGCCTACTTGCCAAAGTTAACACTCTCGAGCTAATCATTGATCACAAGCTCACCTTTCCATACTATGCATACAAATGTCTCAACTTCGGACTTCTTCATCGGTAGAGGAACCCCTTTAATCTAGTGCAGCGCTTCTTCCCATAGTGTACCCAGCAGCGGCAAGCGCTATACCGTATTGAGTTTGCGCCCACCCCTTTTCTGCATACTTTACATGGGTTTACACCACTTTTATCTACCTTTCCAAGCCCTAAGTTACTGTGTAAAACCTTGGTTTTATTTTTATTTACTCTTAATCCTTTACTTGCCATGCCCTCTCTCCATCTTCTGAACTTGGCCTTGGCATCCCGCACACTATCTGCGATAAGTATTAGGTCATCTGCGTATAGCAGTTCCCAGGGGAGCCCAGCTCTAAAATCTCCAAATAGTGCTTCCAGAACCACAACAAAGAGAGGGCTTAACACTGAGCCCTGGTGACTCCAATGCGAACTGTAACTCCTCACTCAGTATACATTTCACCCTCACTGCCGTTTGTGAGTCCTTGTTTTTTTGTTTAATAGTAGTTTAACCAGACCACTGAGCTCCACAAAAGAACTCTCATACCGGTAGGGCTGGCCCGAAGGATTCGATCAAGATATATAACTAAACAAGTCAAGATAGATAGGGAAGGGCAGGAGGGGAACAAATGGAGGAAGGTGAAGACACGCAGACATTTCTCACCATTTCACCAGTTCAGCCGGACCACATGAGCTCCACATCAGAGCTCTTATAGGGCAGGGCCGAAGGATGAGGCAAGAGCTGCTACACCGCAACACCAACCAAGAAGTGATCAAGGGCGAACAATGAAAGATCAGGTCAAAGGTAGAAAAAAAATCACAGCGAGATGCAAAAAATGCATTACCGAAGGGAATCAAGTCAGTTCGGCCACAGCAGCAACCGAAGAGACAAAACGGGTCAGGAGTCAACTACCTAGCCAGACCAGGGAGACATGAGATATAGGCTGCCTGAGGACAGTCAAATGGGACAGAATAAGAATGGAAGGGGAAAAACATAGAATGAGGAAAAAAAAACTACTCAAAACTAGTCAAGCTGATGACGAAAGATCGAGGGGAGAAGGAGGGAAATAACTCTAGCCCTCCCCCATCAAGCCCCAGTCGCCTGCCCCGAAGCCCCCCAACCACGCCAAAGGAGAGTAGTACCAGGGGTGTGTGAGTCCTTGTACATCTTCATTATCACATATACCAACCACTCCTCTATACCAAGTTTTCTATTAGCCCACTGTACAACACCTCTGGGCACCTTATCAAAGGCCTTCTCCAGGTCTACAAGAGCAAAGTACAGATCCCTATCTTTAATTAAGGGGAGGGTCAACCTTCGTACCCAATCCAGCCTCTATGTATTGAGTGTCATTCTTCTAGTATAGTATTTTATCTCAGTGGTGTGAGGTTTACCTTGTACAATTTTGATCAACCCATATGCGCACGCACGTAGCGGCAAAATGTGTGTGTTTATAAAGAAAAATACAGTAGGCTACAAGGACAATTTTATATGTAGAAATCACTCAAACGTTTCTAGAGGTAACCTATCTCTAACACCTACAACTTGTTGGTATATTATCCCTAATTGAGCAACAGAAAGGGTTTAAAAGTGTATGCAATGTATGTGTATAAAATCATTACCTAATTTATGAGCAAAGAGAAATTAGCCAAACCTTTAATTTTGGCTGCAACACATTATCCAAGCGCACAATTCTGTGTAGATATTCATGGAACTGGTCTGCAGAATGGCGAAGATTTAGAACACTATTTGGAAGAGCCTTGTTGTTTAATAGTTGAAGGAAAAAATATCAAAAGAAAACCCTAAATTAAATTTACGTCAGATAGTTCGCCTTTTGTTTCAGTGACCCTTCAAATGGAAAGATAGCATTGTTTTCTTACTCCCGGGTGATGAAGAAAACGCAATGCCACGCTTTTTATGGGTAACAAATATATATTGTATATTTTTATGAGTTTTTGTTTTGTTTAACCCCAACTATTACCTACTACCCACGCTGTACGAGAAGAAAATTCTTCTACATCTCTCCCCCCCCCCCCCCACCTCCTTGAGCCAAATATAGGTGCCAAGGGTGGTGTACAGGAAAGCCGGATCAACTCCCACTCTCTCTCACTCTCACTCTCTCTCTCTCTCTCTCTTCCTCCCCCCCTCTCCCCCAGTGGGTTCTCTAGAGCCAGATATAGGTGCAGGATCAGCCCCCGCCCAGAGTGGTTTGGAACATTTCGGTGGCTAGGCGGATTACGGTTACGAGCCGAGGCACACGGACGGGCGGTTTTTCCAGCATATGGTCGCGGCAACTGTGGTATGAAGGCTTGTGATGTTAAGGGGGGATGGTTCACTTTTTGGTTGATTTATTCATCTATTAATTATTATTCTAGTATCCTCCCAAGACCTCCATCAAACTTAAAAAAACATCCATTAGATTCCCCTTCTTGATTAATGTGTACATTTTTCAGTAGAAAAATTTCCCGGCCAAAGGCCGGTTTCTCTTAGATTACAGGCTCGCTATCGCTCGCCAAGATAAAATCGAGACCTAAATGACACGAACGATCTTAATATTGACATAAAAATGGGACGAAAGGTCTTAAAATCGCCAAACTAATGGGACAAACGTCAAAAAATCTAAAAAAAAAATGGGGCTAAACACGAGGGAGAAGGGGTGCCAGAAAAATTAGCCCATCTCCCCTTGAGTTTTACATGTAGTCACTCTATGTAAAAAGCAGTCTCAAAATATTGCCCCCAGAAACAGAATTTGTGTGTCTCTCCCATATGTCTCACGTGGGATTTTTCCGGCAACTTCCGATCACCAACTTCTCTTGCATCGGTGTCAACTAAACGTATATTATTCTAAAGTAGCAGAAGTCTTATCAAACTTAAATTCAGAATCTTCAAGACCGGAGTTGCAAAATCGTCAGAGAAACGCTCGTGTGATTTAGCTTTTTAGGGATTACGATACAGTCAAGCTAAAGAGTTACATCGTCTCAGATTTGGCCATTTATCTCTTTCGAAATGGAATAGTTAGTCATTAATACTCATGGACAAAACTATTACATTCATGTTATGTTATGCTTTGTCGAAGCAATATATTGTATTTCTAATGTCACGCAAAGAAAATAGAATTGAAGTTATGAAGGTGGAACACGACTTTTGAACATTGCTGTACTTGTGGAGGACCTAGTGAATATGGAGCTTTAGAGGACTTAGGTCTACCCACTCTGTGTTGAATATTCACGGTACCACAGCTGTCAAACTATACGTGCGTTGTGAACAATAATAATAATAATAATAATAATAACAATAATAATAATAATAATAATAATAATAATAATAATAATAATAATACAAATAATAGTAACAACAACAACAATAGTAGTAATAACAATAACAATAATAATAATAATAATAATAATAATAATAATAATAATAAAACTAATAATAATGTTAATGATATTCAGATGACGAGCCTATAGAAATTGGTAAAAATCATTGTAGCCCCTTCATTATTATCACTTGATAGTTGTATTGATGTGTGTAACCTTCATCACAGTAAACTCCTTCGCCCTTAATATTATAAGGGGAGAAGGGTCGTTTTTATTTGCTCATTTATGTATATTTTTATAATTTGTTCTAGTTTCCTCCCTAGACCTCCATCAAGCTTAAAAAACACCCGCCCAAGACCCTCCTTCAAGAAAAAATTGTAAATTTTTCGATAGAAAATTTTTCCGGCCAAAGGCCGGTTTCTCTTCAATTACAGGCTCGCTATCGCTCGCCATAAAAATTCGACATCTTAATGGCACAAAAAGTCTTAATAATGACCAAAAAAAATGGGGCGAAAGATCTTAAATTCGACAAACTAATAGGGCTAAACATGAGGAAGAAGGGGGGACCAGAAAAACGACCCATCTCCCCTTAGTAGTATATAATTGTCTTTTCAAACCGGGGTTTATTATTGGTTCGTTTTGTTTGATATGAGAGAAGCATATAATATAGGCCTACTTTCCCCATTAAACTTCATATCATTCCACAATGTATGTTTGTCCACTGTTCTATTTGGCCTATACATCTATCTTGGAGTATAACTTCCTCTCAATATACTGTATGTCTATTAAAGTCGTTTCTTGGAATATACGTGTATATACTATTTCTAAATTTGTTATGATACACTGATACAGTTTTATTAAAAAATATACTCAATTACAATGGTGACCGCCTCTATTTATTAACCATACGAATATTAGAGTATCCATGGCCACGCCTTTAACAATGGTAATCTATCTTAACATTATTACATTTAATACTTCCTTTTTAGTAACAGTTTAAATTCTTCCTCTCTCGACCATACTTTGTTACTTAAATAAGCCCCGGGGCGTCCATTATGTTTAGGTTGCACTTTAATATATAATGCACGATAATGCCATAGTAAACGTTTTAGTCCACCAAAATATTATATTCTCTCTCTCACTCTCTCTCTCTCTGTATATAGAAATCCGAAAGAAAAACTTCGACTGGAGTGCATAAATTAGCATTCTGTGTTTACTCTGTGCATATATTAGTAGCATATTTTCGTTGTGCCCACTTTATTTTTTCCGTTTACAGCTTGGCCATATTCCTCCATGAATCCTCTCTCTCTTTGTGCTTATTGATGAATGATGTCTTGTCGTATTTCGAAATAATCTTCATAGTTGTGCTGGACTCTGATATATTTCATTTGGCAGCACGATTTTCTTCCACTATACTGGTACCCATTGTATCTCGTGAAGCAAAACCTCTTTTTGACCTTTTACAGGTCCAATGCATTGTACCCCTGTTGCAAGAAACTCACATTTGAAGTTGCCCCTTACCACCTTAAACCAAAATGAATCGGATGGCAACACTTTTTGTTTTTATATTCTAGTTAGCAACTTACAGATAATTTTGGACAGGTACATAAGCCTCACTCTCCCCCTGCTTTTCTTGTATTACCTTGAAGATGTCTTGAGAGAATAGACGAAAGCTTGGTGTTCCATTGTTTCAATTTTCCTAGCGAGTTTTACTATATATATATATATATATATATATATATATATATATATATATATATATATATATATTATCTTTCAAACACACACACACACACACGTACACAAACAGACGGAAACAAGCTAGAAATCCGAGTGAAAGAAACGGCCCCACTCGAGTCGGCAAATTAGCATACCGCGTTTACCATGTACATAAATATTGCCGCTAAAAACCCTGCCACTTTTAACACGTATTACACCATCTATTTGCGCCCCCCCCCCCCTCCCCCCTCGTTATATTTTACGGAGGGAAATTGTTAAGGGGGCCCACTTCGTGTTTGTTTTTGTTTTTCTTCTCTCTCTCCCTCTCTCTGGGGGTTGTATCCATTCGGCCCCATTCAGTCTACTGTTTTAAGACGTTTATCCCCATCCAGGTTTTGGTATTTTCCTGGCGAGCGGAAGCGAGCCAGCATATTTTTTAATATGTTTTTGACAGCAGGCTAAATTTGTAAAAAAAATATAGAAAAATGTCTCCGGCGAAGCCAAATTTCTTCATACAATGCTGGCTCGCTATCGCTCGCCAAGAACAAATCGACACCTGGATGGGAATACACGTCTTAAAACAGTAGGCTGAATGGGACCGAATGGATACAAACCAGAGAAAGAGAGAAAAGGAGAGAAAAAAGAAACAGGTCACCCCCTTAAGCCTAGTGTGCTGGTCAAACAATAAAATAGTTCCAGGGTACACACAGGTAATTACAACACAAATCTACATTTATTTGAGGGTTCACTCAGAGGTTTTTGGAACAGATATTTTATGAGAATGGCATTTCGTTGTTGAAATGTCGTGTTCGGCTTGTGTTTATTCATTGACAATGAATAAACACAAGCCGAACACGACATTTCAACAACGAAATGCCATTCTCATAAAATATCTGTTCCAAAAACCTCTGAGTGAACCCTCAAATAAATATATATATATACCGGTATATATATATATTCATATGGATGGATAGATAGATAAAGAATATATCAATATTACAAGTAGCTCCGTAACAGGTGAACGTGTGGGCAACTGTACATTATGTACATGTCTCTCCCCAAAATGGCGTCGGACTGTAGAATCGCCTGCGCATGCGTCAATGAGTTATTTTATTCCAGTAGAATTGGAAAACCTTATTTTAGTTGTGTTATCACTATACCATCACTGTCACTGTCGTCTATAATGACCTAAGATAATACTATACCTTATATCAGTCGTGGGTATCGAGGAAGTGGTCCAAATGTTGAGTAAGATGGTCTTATTCGCTATAATTTGATATCGTCAGCTTCTATGTTGACAACCCACTACCTGTGCCGCGAACTCCGTATGTTGGTATTTATTGTATTCGTCACGTTTTCTATTTCAAGATAGTAAACATTTAATTAGAGAAAATGGGATTACTATGAGCAAATATTATATTTCTTTCGAATGTATTGGTCATCTTACTATAATTAATTTCACTCTTTCATGTATATTCTTGTGGGTTTTTAATATTACCACTCATAATTCTTTGATAACTAAACTAATGTTCCTATAGTAAGGAAGTAAGGAGGTATATAATAATTCGCAAGAAGTCTCACTGTTTTCATACTTATATAGTATATATCACCAACCCACTAATTTAATTACGTGAAATAAATATATTAAACATAAATAGAATGTGGGCGAAGGGGTCCAGAAAAATGCTACTACCTTCCCATTAATAGCCATGCCTTCATTGAATCTCTATCGTGCACAAACGAGACAATACTTTATTATATCCCTGGTGCTTCTGAAAATGGCCTTAAAGATTCAAATACATGAATATTTAATAACTATTTCAGTAAAACGTTTGGCTATCAGAGTTATGCTACTTTTTTAAGCTGAATTAAATCAAATTAAGATGAACGTCGTACTCCTACTGCAAGGGTTAAGAAAGACTAATTATCTCTGAGTAAAAGCAAAATTATTAACTTTTAGAGCGGCGCCCTGGTTATTTTTCAGCGAGGCCGCTTAATCATCTAGCGAAATATGAAAATAATGGATGAGGGAAATTGCGTGAAAATAATTATTTACTTATCAGATTTATTTATCTCGGGTGGATGGGACTCATTAGCCTTGGTCGGTAACCCAGCTAGGGGAGAAAACCTTATAAGAATTAGGGTGGATGAGGCTCGTCAGCCTTGGTCGGCAGCCTGACCAGACCAGACCAGATGGCTGGAGTAAAATAGGAAAGAAGAGTAATTGGATAGAAGAACAAGCCGAAAAGTGAGAAGTACAGTAGTAGATTGAAAGTGTTCGGGCTCAACCAAGTTGCTTCATAGTGTCTAGGGGGAGTAAACCTTATACAAAACTATACTGCTTACCTAAAGGTGAAGCAGGTTAGTGGATGAATTAGCCGCACACCACTGTAGAAAAATAGTGCGAATTAGATACATAGAAGGCCTCAGAGTCGGACGGACCCTAAACTGAGTGGTAAATCCTATAAGTCCTTCAGTAAACTGGCATGGGTTGTCTCTCCTACAGGGGATGGGTCCGCTTGGGGGCATTTTTGTGTATGGCCACCCCCATTAAGGGGAGTAAGGCGTCTGGCAATAGATAGATAGATTTATCAGATAAAGATCTCTATCTATCTATTTATTGCCGGATACCTTACTCCCCTTTTATGAGGGTGGCCATACATAAAATGCCTCAAAACAGACCTATCCCCTGTGAGGACAATCCATGCCAGTTTACTGAGGGACTTACAGGATTGACCACTCTACTTAGGGTCTGTCCGACTCAGAGGCCTTCTATGTATCTTTTTAGCACTATTTTTCT
This sequence comes from Paralithodes platypus, assembly GCA_032716605.1. Lineage (NCBI taxonomy): Eukaryota > Metazoa > Arthropoda > Malacostraca > Decapoda > Lithodidae > Paralithodes > Paralithodes platypus. Next base: position 10,685,609 of record CM064528.1, on the reverse strand, counting down.
ACAGTGGTGTGCGGCTAGTCCATCCTGCTTCACCGAAAGGTAAACAGTGCGGATTATTGAGAACTCCAGCCCTTTGATGTCTGTCTTGGATGTCAAAAGAGATAAGAGTACTATCTAGGCTATACCATTAATGAAGTGGTAAATTTTTCGAAGCACTCTCAGTAATTCAGTACTTTTCATTTTCGACTCACAGATTATCTCAGAAGATCCGTGGAAGATACCTATTACTTCCGCCAGGAAGTTGGACGGAGTTTATGTTTTCGCATACGTTTATCTGTTTTTGTTTGTCTTTAAACAAAATATCTTACAAAGTTATGAACCGATTTTCATGAACTTTGGTGGGCAGATATGATATGCGCCAAGGAATTGTTGCTAAAGTAAAATTACTGATGAAAAGCACCTCCCTAAGCTGATCAAAAAATCTAATGTTAACTGGCATATAATGAAACCAACATACTCGCACTGAAGGGACGAAGAAAAGAGTAAGGATCATTATCACCCAAATTAACCCTTTGAGTACCAGCGATGCGTGTTATATTGTATCCTAGCTATATTTAGGCGATATTATGCAGCTTAGGAAGGATCTGTGGTAGTTAAAAGGGTTGCGTGAGATAGTTTAAAGCCTTATTATTGCTAGAGGTTCGTCCTAAGCTGAATAAAATCCCACAATAGTTGCCAGAATATAAGGAAAAGGACGTCACCGGTACTGCACAGCATAATGGTACAGAGGAGGACGTCACCGGTACTGCACAGCATAATGGTACAGAGGAGGACGTCACCGGTACTGCACAGCATAATGGACGTCACCGGTACTGCACAGCATAATGGACGTCACCGGTACTGCACAGCATAATGGTACAGAGGAGGACGTCACCGGTACTGCACAGCATAATGGACGTCACCGGTACTGCACAGCATAATGGACGTCACCGGTACTGCACAGCATAATGGTACAGAGGAGGACGTCACCGGTACTGCACAGCATAATGGACGTCACCGGTACTGCACAGCATAATGGTACAGAGGAGGACGTCACCGGTACTGCACAGCATAATGGACGTCACCGGTACTGCACAGCATAATGGACGTCACCGGTACTGCACAGCATAATGGTACAGATGAGGACGTCACCGGTACTGCACAGCATAATGGTACAGAGGAGGACGTCACCGGTACTGCACAGCATAATGGTACAGAGGAGGACGTCACCGGTACTGCACAGCATAATGGTACAGAGGAGGACGTCACCGGTACTGCACAGCATAATGGTACAGAGGAGGACGTCACCGGTACTGCACAGCATAATGGTACAGAGGAGGAGCTGGATATCTCTGCATCAAGGGCGCTGAGTGAGAACCCTTGTTGTTAATTTTTTACCATTCTTTCTGTCTAAATTATTCCACCCTCTCCCTTCCTTCCTTCCACCATCACCCTTCCTTCCTTCCACCATCACCCTTCCTTCCTTCCTCCATCACTCTCATTTCCTTCCACCCTCTCCCTTCCTTCCTTCCTCCATCACCCTCCCTTCCTTCCACCCCTTTTCGATAGAAAAATGTATCCGGCGAAGCCGGATTTCTCCATATAATGCTGGCTCGCTATCGCTCGCCAGAAAGAAATCGACACCTAGATGGGGATAAACGTCTTAAAACAGTAGGCTGAATGGGGTTGAATGGATACAAGCCAGAAAAGGAGAGAAAGAGAAACAGCAGGTGACCCTCCTTAAACGACATACTCTTTGCTTTGATTACCAGGTATAATAAACTCCTTATTACGCCAGGTACACAGGTGACGCTGATGGGAAGTGCTTTGTTCGTTTTGATTGTGGAGGTATATGGGGGAGGTGGTATGAGATGGAGGGGAGGCAGAGGGGGTGGAGGGAGGGGGTGGAGGGAAGGAGGGTAGTGGGAGAATGGAGGATAGAGGAAGGGAGGGGGGACAGGAGGATGGAGGTAGTAGAGGCGAGGCGGATGGGTTGAAAAGGGGTAGAGGGAGGGAGGTGTAGTCGAATATACACAGGGTGTCCGCGAGTTTTGTTAAGTAATTCTATAAGGCAAAATGCCGGATTCTCCTAAATTGCAGGCTCGCTATCGCCCGCCAGGAAGAAATCGATACCTAATTAGCATGAAAGGTCTTGAAATTGACAAAGAAATAGGGCGAAAGGTCTTGAAATCGCCAAACTAATGGGTTAACCACCCCTTTAATAGAAGGGGACTGACGCTTTTAATTGTGTATGCACGTGTTAAAGATGCATGTCTATTTATTTTAATTTCATGCACATTTTGTGTCGTTTGGTAGTTTTAATTAATAATATTCATTATTTAGTATAATATTTTACATGGTAAGGGGGTGAACTGGTGGGGGTGGTGGAGTAGGGGTGGTGGAGTTGTGAGGGAGGTGGAGTTGTGGGGGGGAGGTGGAGTAGGGAAGGTAGAGGAGTGAGGATGGTGAAAGTGGAGGATGTGGTAAGGGTTGGTGGATTGGCTTGGGTGGAGGGGTGGTCCGAGTGGTGAGCTTGGTGAAGAACACAATTTCTTGTCATAAACCCACAATCCAATGAAAAATAATACAATATTTATTTGAACTCTAGTATCCTGTTCTACATATCATATGCAGTACAGTGAAAATCAATAGCTCACCTAAGTTCTTACTTATAAACTATAAGTATAAATCACTATCACTTTTCCACGTGATAATATTATAGTAGCCGTCATGCAAGTGATTAGTTGATATCTAAATATCACACAATTCAACATAAAGGTTTTCTGCAAAAAAACAAAAAATAATAATCATGATTTTGAGTGTACATATGACATTGAGTTGGAAACATAAATGCATGTTCATTCTTTAAGTTTTATTCTTCGTTTATGTAGGTACACCTGAATATGGTAATATATACAGTATATAAATGTAAGAAAATATATTGTTCCCTTCAACCACAGATACGTTACAAAATCTATAAGCTACGTATTATAAACTCTCGTAGATGCTTGATTGTGACAGAGCCCTTAGCAAGGAGGCCAAAATAATTCCTGTGGTGTTTAGCCATTTTGCACACATTGATTTATCTTCACATTTCATTCCTCATTTTCTTCGAAAGGTCGATTAGGTACAGTAGTCGCTAAGACTGTTTGGATATCACCTTACCACCTTGCGGTATGCACAAGACAGTGAGATTCGATAGGTGAAAACCAGTAACCCAATTAACGTGGTGCAGTCAAGTTTTCAAAATACTTGGTTTAGCAGAATTGCTCCTCCAAATATTCCTGCGCACGGCTGTGCTATACATAAAAGATAGGCACTATATATTCCTTAGATAAATCAGACTAAATTGGTGAATATATTATCACATGAGAGTTTTGGGCTGTAAAGAAGTAGAAGTCGTAAACATCGGATACACAAATTATGTAAAATAATGATCGCTATACAATTTGATGCTATAATATATGCCCTACAACTGCATTTTAGTAGGTAACTCTGCAAAATATTGATGTCTACATCCCGATCTTTCTCATAGCCCAAAACTCGCATGTGGTCAATTTAGTAATGGCAACTAGAGGGTAGCACTCCACCAATAACGTTGTAGGTCAGGAATCATACACATTTGCCTAATGACCCAGACAATAAACAAACCTATAAATAATCAGTGAAGAAGTAGGTGTGTTCATGATTTAGTTAAAAATGTTAATTCAATACATAGAAATATGGAAAGTAGACAGAACTCAAGGCAATGCATACATAAAATCCTATTCGAGGATGAATGATCTCTATTGAAGGCTAAAAGATGTGATACGTAAAGGCATCAAGATATGTTGTTACCTAACCAAGATAAAAGTAAGAAATTCCATTAGAAATTGTATTTGTTGAACATAACCAATCCAAAATGTTAGTTGAACAATTGTGACATGTTGATGATATTTCTTGAAACACTCCCCCGAACTGGATGGTTTTCATATGTTAATGCTCACTGTCTCAAGTTTATCATATCATAGTGTACCAACTACTTGTGCAGGCCATTGTAACTTAGGAATGATCTGTTGTAATCAAAGGGTTATCTGATATTTTGATAGGTTCTATTGTCTTTATATTGTGCAGTTCCTGTTTTGGTTTGTTTTGCAAGTTTGACATTTTAATATCCAACCGTTTTGATTCCTAGAGCTTCTGCGTAAGATGCTCATGATTTTCTTATATTACCCAGAATATAATCCCGGTGAATCACATATATGCTTTCATTAATTTCATTGGAGGTGTTTGGTGTTGTGGTGAAATTTATAAAAATATAGATTAGCCAGAATACCAAAATTACAATACCGCCTTATAAGGGTTAACCTACTTCCTGACGCTCTAATTAGTTCTCCTTGGCTCTGTAATTTGGTTGTGCTTCTCTTCTTACGGGTCTTCTATTGTGTTGTTCTTCTTGATTCCTCTTTTCGTCTTTGGCTTCTTTCTATCTTGTGGTTCTTAATCTTCTCTTCTTGGCCCCACTCTTGCCGTGTTTAATGCTCCTATGTGGCTCGTCCTTATTACTTTATACCTTGTGTTTTTTTTGTAGAATTACCATCTCTACATCTTGGTTGTCTCGGCTCTACTTGTCTTCCTATATTTTTTTAGTTTCCTCGTCAGTCTGGTGTGTCTTTTTTGCTTCGGTAAGCATCTCCATTCTCCATTGTTTTCGGTTATCGTGTGTCTGTTCTTAAAGAAATATCTCTCGGTCGATTTATTTACATCATGTCTTGCGCCAACAACTGAAAGTAAAGATGTGTGAGGATAAGTATTGTGATACAATGTCGAGTAATGTGATTGAATTGTCATACATATTTGTTGAACCAATAAATAAATCACTATATATTGATTTGATAATATGAAATGAATGTCTTTCTAAATTTCATCGCTCACCTTGTCGTCCAGTGTTTTCTTAGTAAGCCTAATGTACACACTATTTTATGTAGGAAGCATAAGGATTCAAGCAAAATTTGTATTGTATTTTGATCACGGAGAATCTTTGTTGCATATATTTAGAAGAGATGATAACAGATGGATTCCTCGAGCAACAAAGTGGAAAAGTGGACTAACCTGTTTAATTGATGAATACAAGCAACTATCCTCTCCTAATCTTGTCCATATTGAACTGACCTTCCAAAGGGGGCAGAATTCCAATATCAGGAAAAGACATTTTAGTGGGGGGGGTTTTTCACGAGAAATTGCAAAAAAACAAAAAAAAAACAAAATTTTTTTAACATGGGAAGTCATAAAAAACTTGTCCCAAGTAAAACAATAAATTATTATTTAAGGCATTGGCAAAAAATATATTGTATACTTGAGCATACTGTACAGGCCAAATGTATTATACTAGTTCAGCATATACATGTTTTGCAGAATTATTGTTAACAAACAAGCACACAGACAGAACAGAGAAAGAAAAGACATACCAACAATTACATCTCCACCAAGTCGCTTGAGGAGACAATGTCACTGCAGCCTAGCCGAACCTGGAACTGTCTGATTCTCTAGCCTCCTGCCACCGCGGGCGAGTCTAAGGGGGGTCGGTTTGGGATCAGGTCTCCGGGAGCTGGTGGTGGTGTGAGAGCAGGCGAGACAGGCTACTGGAGGCTCCACTCATTATGTGCTACGGAAGGCAAATATGAATAATGAGAGTACTGGGTTTGCTATTTGGAGGAGTTAGGTTGAAGGGCAAATGTAATGAATGGTGGGCAAGTTTAATGGGTGATGGGAAAATATACTACTCCTTAAAATTATCTGAGTTGGCATAATGGTTATAAAAAGAGTATGGATGACTGGCAATGGTAATAGAGGTAATGGTCGGGAGGAGAAACAAGAATAATGTGAGTTTTGTATTAGCTATAAAAATAAAGCTTTGATGTTGGGAAAGGGTAGTGCACTCATTATACTCTCACTCACTCACTCACTGGGGTCTTACGCCACGGCTTCGTGTAGCTGCACTCATACTTTGACTCCACTCCCAGTGGCCCCTCAGCACGATTGCACAAGCCATGACTCGGTCCAGCCCAAGTGGCTCCCAATATGAATGGCCAACTCTTCTCAACCATGAGACATGTGGTCTTCCCCAAGGTCTCCTTCGCGCAGGATTGTCACCCAACAAAACTGAGCAGGATCGACTTCAGTGTACCCATATTGACGAAGCTGACGCTCAGGGACTATGTACCAATTATGTCTCAAATCAGTTTCAGAGAATAGCACTGGTTTGATATGTGGCCATACTAACAATACTACATGATCCTGTGTAGACACTTGGTACCAAAGGAGTTGAAACATTTCCGATGAGTCTCCATGCCTTGCAACCATTTAGGAATACAGGGAGCACCAGTGTCTTGAAGATCCGCAACTTAGTCATGCTGCACAGGTATCGACATCTCCATATACTATTGTTGGGAGAATCCATAACACAATATGCTAAGCTGAGGCTATGAATAACATCAGGTTCGGACCCACCACTGTTATTGATCTGACTACCAAGATAAGTGAATTTATCCAAAACCTCTATTATTCTCGACACATGCTTGTACAGACTGCAATGCTTCGCTCAACAAGTCACCAAAAGCTTAATCTTGAAATTGCTGACCGATGCTCCACATTGACTATGACTGACTGTCCAGCCAGGTATCCAGTCTATACAATTGTTGAAAAGTGAGGGTTCCAGGACACAACTCTAAGAGTTCACAGGGAAGAAGGGAGAGGCCTAACCACCAAACTTGACAGCACTCTCGGTTCCTCCCTGTATAAATTAAAATGTAAAACTTGCAAACTAAACAAACCAAAATTGGGACAAGGACAATATAAAGTCAAATTAAATTATCAAAATCGCTATGTGGAAACAACGCTTACTAAAATGAAGTCCAAACACCAAATCAATAATTGCAGCAGGTAACCCATTGAGTTGGAGAAACTCTCCATTTCTCCCAATGCAGTGAGTCAAATGCCTTTATGAAGCTGCAGGCTTCAAGCCAGTGTTCCACAAAGACCCGGAGCAGCAGGATTTAGTCAATCATCGAATTCTTGATTTGTGAGATTAGATTGTTCAGGTCTTTGAGCTTTCAGCAAGTGACACTGAATTCGCTTCAGTAATATGTATGAACAAGGACCTTGCCTGGCACACGGCACAGCGTAACACAACGGTAGTTGTTGCATACCAGTAGGTCCCCTTTCCCTTTCCAGATAGGGATGACTAAGCCCCTTTTCTAGTCAGGAGAATGGGATCAGTTCACCAGACAACAGATCGGATCGCATACAACCTGTGGATCATGGCATCACCCCAGGTTTTAAAAAGTGTTACAAATACCAGGAGCCTTCTCACCATTCAGCCATCTACAACTGCTCAAAGTACCCAGTCCAGCGGGCCCTACAATCATTATCATCCGACGCGACTGTGCCATCTGCCATTCAAACTGAATGAACCTGGGGTGCAGACTTGGAGCAGATCTTCTTCAGGACTCGGAAGAAGGCTGGATGCTATATGTAAAGAAATGGCCCTCAACCTTCTCAGCAATTCCCGACATACCTCTCCTTATCTATCTGCAGGAAAACCCTCGCTCCACAGGGTCTGCCAGGGACATATGTAATTCAAATAAATTAGAGACAGTCACTGCACAATCCTCATCCTTGAGCTTCTGAAGATGAAAAACTTGTAGATAACATTTTCAGATATTTCTAGTTTTGAAGCACAGCCTTAGAAGAGTAACAACAAGCCTGTGGTCGGGAGCAAAGAACTCAGCACTCCTGTACACCCTGCAGTTCTGAAGGTTTGCCCAACGAGTGTCTACGAAATTTATGTCAATCTCTTTCATAACATTGTCAGCATTGGAATACATTTTCTCTCTAGGGAGAGAAAATGTAATGATTATGATGATGTAAGTTTATAGTTCATGATGAAATACCTTTCATCATAAGTATAATTACTATAGTATGTAAGGCTTAGTATTATGTTTTATCACAATCTGCAAAGTAGCATTTTAAGTTTATTGTATTCATTAAATTTGAAATATTGAAATGAAATGCGAGGACATAACATAGTAGTGAATATCATGGTATAGAAGTAGCTTTAGGTACTGACCGAGTTGTATAGTGGAGGCTGCAGTGTCCCCATGCTCATCATTCCAGAGTCACACACACCCATTGCCAGAGTTACGGGGACCTGAGGAGAAGACAATAATCTACATATACAAATACGTTTAAGAAGTTACATATTGTATTCACAAATGTCTTCGTTTCTAAGGATAGTTTAATTGGTTTCTCTTGTATTCCAGTAGACCGTGTTGATCTTTGAGGTCCAATAGGAAAGAATCAATCTCTCAATCTCTCAATCTCTCAATCTCTCAATCTCTCAATCTCTCACTCTCTCTCTCTCTCTCTCTCTCAAAGCCCGGTCTTCAAGAGTATTGAAACTTTCAGGCTAGGTACCAAGACTAGATACTGTATGCTGTCGAAAGTTTGAAGTAATCGTAAGTTATTACCAATATTCATCAATTAAATGTTAAAAACATTTGAGAACAAATGTAACGATAAAATTACCATACACATACCTGTACTTGGTGAAGTGTGTTGATTATGATTGTAATTTGTTTCCAAACCCAATAATACAACCGAATAGTGGCGTCTTGTTATTGACCTAATAAGTAATGTGAGGAATACTAAAACATGACACTTTTAAGATATTTCGAACGGAACACTACTCCAACTCCTCAAGCCTCACCTTATATTTACATCCAGGGGTCTTCAAATTTGTCTGCCGTCCAAGTTCCGATATACTGTGTGACATCAACCGAGAATGCTCTATTATGAGAACCTGGCAATAATAGGCTATGATGCAGAGACATTTATTGATACATCAGGTGAAAAAATAATCAAGTAGTCTCGCTAACCTGTGGAAACCTGTAATGTTCAGCTGGTAGAATGGTAGTAGGGTGAGGCAGGTCCTTCTCCACCACAGCCAAGGGGATCACATCGGGGTCAGAATCACTCTCCGAATGTGTCTGTTGAAGAGAGAACATCTGCAAGTTGAATATTAAATCATATGTATCTAGAATAGTTATCCTGCAAATAAGAAGAAAACACTGCCCCAACACATCCTAAATTAATGGGATCCACTATCTTCACCCTCATTACCCATTAGGGGAAGGGATACAACCATCACCTCCCAGACTTTGTACTCCTTTGTACTTTGTACCAATGAAGGTCCCCCCCCACCCCCTCTCCCCTGAATATTATCAAGGCAAGTGCAGTTCTCCTGTTCGAACATCAGCAGCGTGGAGGTTTGCAATGTTATGCTGTCATTTATTATGCTTGATATTTTACCCAATTACATTCTGTATAATGATATATTACATACGATTTTGTTGCGCAAAATTACTTTAGTATATGTTATTACCTGTAGATCATCAAGGCAAGTTGTCTGCTGCTCAGGTGTCAACAAGGTGGAGGCATGACTACACCCAGGTGAGCCACTGGCACTCCTGGTCCCCTCCTGTCTCTCCCGCAGCAGTCTTCTATGGCGCCGACGGGCAAACAGCAGCAGGGCCAGAATCAGCAAGAGCACCACACCCGAGCAGAGGCCCAGCACACCCAGCAGGAAGGAGGGCAGGACTAGGAAGTGCAGAAGGGAGCCACCAAACCACCCGTCGCCATCCATAACACTGGCTCCACCGTCTCGTACCTCGGCTTCGAAGGGCCCGTCTGATGATAGAATTATTAACTTTTTCAATATAGAATATGGTTACATTTTCAGAATTAATAACATTATTGTCTCTAATATGAGATAGTTGTGTACAAACTGGGAGCTGGAAATATTTTTTTCAAATTACCAAGGTAAGTTGGATGGCCTCTCAAGAACCCTTACCATTCACCGCATAGATGACTACCTCGTACTGTCCACTCATTATTAGTCTGAATACATGAATAATGAAGACTGTAGACTGACTTTAGACTTATAATTGACTGTAGATTGATTATATAGACTGAAGACTAAAGAGACTATAGACTATTCACGGATCTTGTAGACTGACCATAGAAAACGTATACCCAAGATAGACTGTAGACTAACCATTAGAAGAGAAGACTAGCTCTCGCAGAACCCACTAACCAACTAACCATGTAGGCTGTATGTGGACGTGTTGGAGGTGGCGGTGGAGGTGAGGGTAAGTCGGATGGCCTCACTGGAACCCTTACCATTCACAGCAATGATGGCCACCTCGTATTGTCCACCCGTAGCCAACCCAGATACCTGAAATACACCAGAGGAAGTGCTTTTGTTAAATGCGTGTGTTGGCAATATTTAAAAATCCATACAAGTCAATGTATCAGTAAAAATAATGATAAATTGTATATTATATAATTTACGTATGTAAGTTCAGTATGGTATTATTTGTGTACATAGAAATATGTATGTATTAGTTAGTTATGTAGAGCAGATTAACCAGACCACTGAGCTCCATACGGAACTCTCATAGGTCTGGCAATATGTGTGTATGATTATATAGATCCAGTATATGTATAACTCACATAGAAGTCCGGCTTGATGTGTGCGGTGACATTGAAGTGGTGTGATGCGTGTCTCTGGTTGGCTTGGAGGATGAAGTAAGGTGGTAGACCCCCACTGCCCCCCGCCACACACAACACACGGACAGAACTGACGGTACCTTCAACGGATGTACAGTTCCTCGGAGGGTCTGGTTTACCTGGTGGTGGAGGAGAACAGGGAGGGAAGGTTAGGGTACTGGAGTGGACATAATTAGGAATTGTGTTAAGATGGAAGGAATAAAAATGTTGTGTCGGAGGAGGGAAACTTGTAGTAGGGCCAAAGTGTAGGCAACTTGTAGGTCATCCCCCATCAAAACGATTTTTTGTATCGTCTCATGGTTGTGCAAATGGCATTTGAAAGTGAATAGTAGGTGTACATACTTACGCCTGAGGATTAGTGAGAGTGAGTGAGTTAAATTATATTATTGTAGCTTTAAGTGAAATTAATAGGAGTGTGCACTATACTTGGAGTATAATAATATTATTCGTTTGAGGTGAAGATAATTACTCTCTGGAATTCACCTCCTTCGAGCTGCTTTCCACAAACCTACAACAATTTAAATCCAGTTGTTACAAACATAATATGCATGGAGGATGCCTTTAGGCACATAGAACATTTTTGTCGTGTCTGTGTTTTCCCTTCCTACATTCATTGCCACCTAAAATAAAGTCCGGTTGACATATCTTGATATTTGACAACACCAAGTAAGGTAAAACGACCATAACCCACACACGAGAAGGGCCTTTGTCTGCTAAGAAGCCACGAGTAACATAAGCTCTCCACTCCATCATGCTCTTAAAACTTAGGGTACGAGTGGGAAATACTTTTAAAAAATTTACGAGCATACTAGGCCAGTTCGAGACTCTGGAAGGCAAGCTAGGATAACAGTAAAGGACAAACTTTATTATAGTTTTATCTCTACAATAACTTAATTTTCTGTGTATTCTGGGTAACACCAGAATACAGGTTGGGAATCATATGCTTCCATTAATATATTCAAGTGCATTGGGGTTTGTAATGTTAAGAACGGGGTGTTCTTTAATTACTTCTTAATGTCTCGACTCCTTCATTTTTCGTTCTCAAACTGCCTAAAATCGACAAATGGTAACGAGCATAATGAGAGTAGGTCATCGTCGTACATGATGAGATTATTTCTGAGCTGAAAAGTGTGAAATTATTTGTTTATGAAATCAGAGATGATATGCAATACACTATGGTATGCCATTGAGCGTTACGATTAATCATTGTAAGATATATGCAAATACTACGATATACTATACTATGCTATAAGTTTCTAACGTGAACTATGATAATGCTCCGATATCTTATTGCATATTATACTGTACAATCTCGCCTGTCCCATATATTTCCAACCTACACATCTACTTACTCTCCAGAAACTTGATATGCAACATTTACGCACCATTATTTCTTCCACCAATTTCCCAAATCTTTCCCTATCAACAACCAACCCATATAACTTTTCCACTTTCGCCCTTGCGCCTTCACCTGTTGCCCTTCTACCGCTTCGCTCTAACTTTTTTTTTCTCACCCTATGAAGTTGGTATCACAAGTTAAATTTTAGAAGATTCTCCCCGGAGTTTGGGTTACCGCACAGTCTCATAAGTTTGATTGGTTTGAAACATTTTCTCTCTCTCAAAATAAATAAATAAATAAATAAATAAATACAGTAATAATAACAATAATAATAATAATAATAATAATAATAATAATACAATACAATAACATGAACAATATATACATATATACTGTAAATGTAAACAAAATAAGTATGTAAGATATATGATGTAATTCAAAACGACGTGAGTACATAAATGGATACAGCAAAGATACTACAGATACAGTAACATACAAACGGTTGTGGCTTTTCAAAATAAACCTTTTCCGACATAAGGGGATAGTATCTCCCTGCAAGATATAGGCTATTACATTCGAAAATATATGAAAGTTAAGGACAAAATATAAGTATAATAGGCTCTAGTTCAGTATTCTACCCTGCTAGCATCTCCACTCATTGTTGTTGTTGTTGTTCTTCCCCAGGCTGTCTGGCCGAACAGCCCCAAGGTTTTGAGCAAGGCCAAGGCCATAAACGAGCACCCCCACAAAACCCTCCCTGCGTACCACTAACAAAGCCTGGGTGACCGAAGCCACTCCAAAGCAGGGAGTTGAGGAGGGTGCGGATATGCCCGGGAAACCAAAGCCCCACCCAAGGCCCTGTGCCCCTCAGCAATTATGAAGGGAAAGTTGAGGGGCAAGGGAAAAATGTGACGCTTTGGCTCCCAATCTGCCAACTTCTAGGTTGGCAGATAGGGAGGTCAATCCACGGAAAAGACGCCATCACTTGAGATCTAGAAGATATATAAGTAAAAGGAACAGTCAGAGTAAGCTATGGGTATGGCAGAGATCGCTCAGCTCACACTCTGATAGACCAGCCCATCACCACATGACTAGAACCCAATCCTCTCAGCATCAGCTAGGAAAGGCCCTAGAAAGCCGCCTTTGGCGGGGGGATAGCTCCCCTATTTCAACTCCTTTCGGGGTTGGACACCCGCCATTCGGGGTTGGGCACCCGCTCCACTCGTTATCCTCTACCTCTCCTTCATCTCCACTACTCCACCCCCTTCACTTTCCTTCTATCATCATTAATCCACCATCTCTCCACCACCACTCCTCCACTTTTAGAAATTCACCAGTCCTCCACCTCTCCATATAGTACTAAATATCCTTAAAAAAACACTCCATATTTCCATTTCCCTTCCATCTCCATTCCGCCACTACTCTTTCATTTGTTATTGCAACATCACTCTTTCAGCTAAAAGAAACATCCTTTTCATCTTCAATTTCCATGTCTCACAGCTTCAATATTGTTATATTTATTAACTGTGTCTATTCCTCAAATTGTTTTCTTTCATTAATATAGTGAATAGCTATGCTCAGAGGTTTCAACCGCAGCAACAACAAATTTGCTCTATTTATACTTAGATAACCAGACTATTCATTATCGTTACAAATCTCTCTCGCTCTCGCTCTCTCTCTCTCTCTCTCTCTCTCTCTCTCTCTCTCTCTCTCTCTCTCTCTAGGTTAAATCGGGTTAAATGATTCAACAAACAATGCTGGTCTTTTTCAAACCCATTTTAACTATGCAGCAAATCTTTTCCTGCCGCTTCCGTGCATAACCTTTCTCTCTTTCTTATCTATCTATCCGGAATCATATGTACTGATCGTGAATGAAAATGAGCTACATAGGTGTCTAATCAAAACAATAATGTACATCTCTCTTTTAAAGAATGTTAATATGAGTAAAAAGTATTTTTATCAGTAAAAACAACTTCTTATGATTATTGTTAGAAATTACAGAAACATACTAAAACTCCTAAACAACATAAATTATTACACATGCCGTTCTCTAATTAAGCAACACATTATACACATTCAATCGTTATTTATAATCTTATCAACTGTCGAATTAAATCTACAGGCAGTTGTCTAAAAAAAACTATTAGCGGCTTTACATTGGATTCCTGAATGTACTATTTACTTGTATTATTACAGATAATGCTTTATATGGTTTGCTCAACTACATTATCACAGAGCACATGGCCATTCGTTTCAACCCTCTAACAGAACATGAATATTTGTAATGAACCTGCAATAATGAAGTAATGTAATGAGGCACTTAAATTAGATTTGCAGTAACAAGCCTAAAAATTAGTGAATCAAAACAATAGGTATTTTTTGTTCTCATCCAGATACTTTCGGACTTGCCCCTACAAAATAAAGTAGGTCACATCTACTAATGATATTAATACATTATTCGTATATTCTGCTAGAAATAATGCCTGATATTTTGGTGAATAAAGGAAACATTTCCAACTGTCAATATACATTCCAAATGAAGAAAATGCTTGAATAAAAATACGTATGTTTGAAAAATACATGTTTGAAATAAGGTCCTCCGTTTTTAAAAGGTTCTCCCAACCACATAGCCACACCTCTCTCCCTCCCCCAACCATCATTGAAACCAGAAGAGTCGATATCATTCCAAGTGGAGTTTTGCCTTCTCAGCACATTCGTGTGGAGGGACTGTCACACAAACACTCGCACACTCTCTCGCACTCTCTGCTACTGTGCTATCCTGTCCTTCCACTTTTCTTTACTTGGGGTTCTGCTATGTCTATTAAAATTTGGTTCAGACCTACTCCTTTGGATCGTAAGGTTTATGTGATCAGTGTATCTCTGTAAGTTTACGTACAACTGGTATCCCCCTTTCTGGTCTTACATCTCATCCCATACCATATCAAGACCAAGCCTCACTTGTATTAACCCCTTCAGCACCATGACACATTTTTGCCTTTGATTATGGCTACAATTAGATGATTTTATGGAGTTTAAGAATGACCTATGTTATTAAGAGGGTATATTGAGATCGTAGTAACTCATTTGAGTCTTAGAGGTAGATTATGAACTAAAGAAAATCGTCTATTGGTAACCAGAATTGGATGAAAATTACGTCATGGTGGTGAGGGGGTTAAAAATACATACACCCCCTTTCTTTGGCATTCACTCCGGCCAAATATATCACATATTTTTCAGACGAAGGAAATGGAAGGGCGCGACTGATATGGAATGGGAACTGCTATCATAAAATGCCAGCGTGCAAGTGGAGGTGTCGCGACGAGAGAGAGAGAGATATATATATATATATATATATATATATATATATATATATATATATATATATATATATATATATAGAGAGAGAGAGAGAGAGGGGGGGTCCTGGGACATATTTTGTCTTGGGGGGCTTGTGACACTTGAAATATTGTGTTCATTTGCATACTATGTGCTGCGTTCTGGTTTCATGCATTATTGTCATTCAATACAAAAAATAAGGATGTTGCGTCTAGCATACATATCCAATAGATGGTATTCCAAGGTAGTAGGATTGCATGTAATCATCATCATATTTTGTGGCAAGCTATGTCTATGCATGATAAATAGAATACGTGAATGTAGGTGAACATAAGCTACATCTTCTCATAATGATTTATGTAGTTATTTATTTATGAAGGATGCAGGGGAGCTGATTGAAGTTGCACTGGTTCAACTGCCTGGTAACCGGTCGCCACTATTGCCATAATTAGATGTGGCTGGGGAAAGTTCAGAGAACTGCTGCCAATTCTAACCATGACTTGACTCTGCTTGAAGGGAATGGTGTACGCTTCATGTATTAGAAGCGCAATGACCTATGCTTTAGAAACATGGCCTGTTAAAGCAGATGGTATCAACAGAATAGAACATAAGAAGAGGATGGTGAGATGGATGTGTGGGGCCAACCTGTAAGACAAGATATCCAGTGAAGAGCTAAGGAGAGTATCAAGAATATCAGAGGTGAGATGCGTAAATGCAGGCTTGGATGGTTTGGACATGTATAGAGAAGATGAATGAACTAAACTGGGTGAAAAGATGACAGTCCGTGAACATTGAGGGAGCTGATGCAAGGGGTAGACTTAGAAGGAAGTGAGATCAGACTATATGCTCTGATCTTGAATGTAAACATCTGGCAAGTGAAGTAGCTCTGAACAGGGCTGCCCCTACCTGAATCTTCACCATTTATGTATGTATGTAATTTTCCTGTTATTTGTGTTCGAATCACATTGTCCTGCACGACGTGAAAGGTCAAACAGATCACCTACTATTTCGAAGGCCTCAATGATACCAGTACCATACCATATTATCTGGTGCCCTATTTCACTCTGCATCCGTCTTGAACCCCTACAATACGATGGTGTTGTTATATTTGTATTATCATTTGCATTATTCAGCTTAAGGATGACATCTATGAATCAAATGGGCAAACATTACCTCCAATAAATCTATGACTCTCACACGTCCTTTTAAAGTTTGTCTAATTATAGTCAGAATACAAATAGTGGCGTCAACTTAAAAAATCCTACAGTATTACTACTAGTACACACACAAATACATGAGAATATATATTGTACTGTGCTTTACGCCTCCGGTGGTGGTATCTCATCTGCGAGCACGACACCATAGATGTCAGGTTATCGATGGACGCATATCTCATTTTAGGCCCGACAGAGCAACGTTCAGATTATGGTTGACCGTAATAAATAAATATCAATATTATCAATAACAATATGAAATAACATTACCAATAATATCAACAATAATACTACTGTACTGACCTGCAGGCAGGATATGAAATACACAAGGCTCCCTCTGGTTGCCGATCTCATTGGTAGCCCAGCAGAGCAGCGTGCCATAGTCCAGGGTGGTCATGGGGGTATAGGTGATCACACTGTGGTTCTGGCTAGAGGTGAACCGGCCCTGGAGGATAACAAATATACCACCTTTCAGTACAATAGCATCTTCTTCATTATGATTTAGCAAATGTTAGACCTTATAATTATCTACAGTAAACCCTTGAAGAGGTGGTCAAATGGACTGAGGGCCTGATGTGATGCGACACTGGGGATGAAATAAAACATATGTGGAAATACTTTCTTACAGATTACCGCCCTCCCTAAGCACATAAATATATAGTCTCTATTTGAAAATTGATAACGTTCGAAGATAATTTAGCTTAGTAATGACCTCCAGTTGATCAATATCATCAAACAATTGCTTTAAAGGGAGATCGGAAAAGGAAAACACTAAGTTGACATGACCATTGGTTGAATTGGTATACGAACACCAATTATGGCTCGACTTAAACCGCAAGCATCTGTAAACGAACGTGACTTATACAGGCAGGTGCTTGTTACAGGTTAATATGGTGTTTGTTACCTGTGACACTGCGAGGGTGTTTGCCATATTGTTGAAGGTCCTCAAGAAAGATGTCATGGGAAAAAGTGATGTGTTAATCTGCCTTACGGGTTACATTTAGTCACCTTAATTCTTATGATAAAAAGTAAAACAACCCAAAAGAAGCACAAATGTGAAGACGCCTGTAATACCTGAGGCACGTCGATGGTGTCCGCGGTGTTGTTGAAGGTCCACTGGAAGGAGTCCTGGCGGGGGTTGGCATCCACCTGACAGGTCACCTCAGCATCTTCGTTCCGGCCAACAGCGTATGTAGTCACCTGGCCCGGCAAGCACACAGGGGCGTCTAGAAATCGTGAGAACAGAAGTTATATACCTTGTTTTGTTAATTTACTATAATACTCTGGTATGCTCAGGTGATATGTTTTAATGGTATTGTTTTTTAGCATATTATATGGCTATACAATGGAGTCCACTTGGTAAGTCACCTCAGCCTCCTCATTCTTGCCCACAGAGTATGTTGTTACTTGGCCTGGCGCTGACTTACATTTGACATCCAGCTTGAGTGAGTTAGAAGATCCTGTACCAATGGTGTTCCGGGCATGGCAGGAGTATCGACCAGCCTGACCCCTCACCACCTTCTGTAACACTAGGCTCTGGTTGCTCACTATCACACCCGCGGAAATGTTGTGATCCATGTACTCACTCTGGCAGAAACAAAAATACAATGGTTAGAGGTATTGCATGTTGGTTGCGTGAAAGTTTAAACATCATATATATTAGTTTGGTTGGAGTTAGAGTTCTTAAAGAACCTTATATTAATACGTTTATAATAGATTGTTGTTATGTTGTGCTCGTTGTACTCGCTCTGGAAATGAAAATACAATGGTTAGAGGTAATGAATTTTGGTTCCGTAGAAAGTTCAATTATACTAAATATTTGTTTGGTTGGAGTTATATTTCTTAAAGACCCTTATATTCATATGTTTTCAATAGATTGTTGATATGTTGTGCTCGATGTGCTCGCTCTGAAAATGAAAATACAATGGGTAGAGGTAATGCAATTTGGTTGTGTAGAAAGTTCAAACAATGTATATATTAGTTTGGTTAGAGTTAGAATTCCTAGAGAGCCATATATTCATATGTGTATAATAGATTGTTATACAAATATCCATACACAGTTCCATTCCCTCTGTGACTTTATGCATGAAAATTAACAAGTAATACTGAAATAAGAGTAGCTATTATGCATTAGTAATTAATATATTCAATTAACCTACAACATGAATAACAGAGAGAGAGAGAGAGAGAGAGAGAGAGAGAGAGAGAGAGAGAGAGAGAGAGAGAGAGAGAGAGAGAGAGAGAGAGAGAGAGAGAGAGAGAGAGAGAGAGAGAGAATGTGCACAACTGAGCATGGTGTAGCTTCGGCTGCAATCATTCTTCATCATGATCACGCCAGCTAAATTATGAAAAGCTGAAATATAATTTTGTGATAAAGTTTACATGAAGCTATAGTTTCTGACTCCTATGTATACTACCGTTTGTCTTTTTTATTGGATGACTGAATATACCTTATTAATTATTATGTTTTTTACACCAACCAACTTCACATCTAAACTCAATTAATGAAATCAAACCGGACCAAGACCTATTTACTATTGAGCAAACAGAGGGAAGGGGTGTGAGGAGACATCAAACACCTCCATCTGTCCGGAATCGAACGTGGGTCCTCTTGGTTGTAAACGACCATGCTATTAACAAACTTGACTCAACTAGAACATAGGCGTTTGCATAACTTTTTCCATCGGCTTCTTTTTATAAGGTTAATTGCCGATTACAAGGATTGAGTTATGGCTACAGGATTCAATTTTATAAGTTTGCTTGACTAGAAAATTACGATTATATATGCTAACTTGTAGAATTACATTTCTTCCAACCCTTACAATCTATCCACGTTTAGGTTATGTTATGCAAATGGAACACATATTTTGATGCCAAAGGATAAAGTTAAAAATACATCACACAAAATATTCCTCACGATAGCTGGACAATTTCTTGTGTTCAATGCCAGTCCCGAGACGATTCAAACTGTTCCTGGTGTTATATTACCGCTGAATCAGCTACTGTGAAGACAGATGTTGCTTATGTTACCAGCGTATCTTCCTTCAGGGCTTACCCAGTAGCCAATGCATTGTATGCAACAGAAATGGGGCACATTTTGTTCAATTAGATTATACAGTATCAGTATCAATATCTGATTTCACAGAATTATACAATAACAAAACCAGAGCTCTTAAATTTCAGCAAATACGGTCAGCATGTGTGAGGTAAAAGTGCAGGTAACTATTCACTTGCAGATATTAACTTTGATGGGTTTTAAGCCTACAAACTGGGAAACAATCCACCTAAATTCGTATATGGTACCAGGTAGAGAATCGAAAATGAGATTCATGTCGCCTTAAATTTATTTTTAACAATTTTATACTAGAATATTGACCATGGTTCTGTATCTGTCAAATACCAATAACATTTAAACTGCTAAAAGGTATTGAGTAACACCCGTTCCATACAGAAATAGGCCTATATGCACAAGAACGCGATATTCCAAACTAACTCAATCTCGAATTAATTCAACCCAATGTGATCATTTAGTTTACGTTAAGCCTTACCAATCTAATACAGATAGGCCTTCCTCTCCTAATATAATAATTCTAGTATATCATAACTAAATCTAAATAAAATTAGAACAAATGTTTTCAAAAGTAATTTAACAAAGCAATTTTAATCTAGCATAATCTATTATATCATAACTAATATGAACTTAGCCCATGCTGACTTATACCAACCAAACCAAACCTAATTCAATGTAAACTAACCTATTGTATCTGAACATAACAATCTTATTCAACTTAAGCTAACCTAGATTAACAACCCATTTTAATGCATAACTAACTATACTAACTGAACGAAAGAGTTCACGGTAATTCCGTTATTGAACGCCTACAAGCCACACCGTTATATATATACAGTATATATATATATATATATATATATATATATACAGTATATATATATATATATATATAAACGGAACTGCAATGGTTTACCTTCCAGAAGGGTACGGAATAGACATAAATATTGTAGCTTTGATGATTTAAATAACATCACAATACGGCAAAGCTTTGTCTTCATTCACATGGTTCTCTGACGTATTTCTCTGGCGTAAAACTCGAGTTCCATAATAAGTTTACATACAGCTTTGTTACGCAAACCTTACTTACGAACAGGTTCACTCAGATTTAAGGGGAGATGGATAGTTTTCTGGCCGCCCTTCTCTCTCATGGTTAGCCCCATTAGTTTTGACATTTTAAAACGTTTACCCCATTAGTTGGGCGATTTTAAGACCTTTCGCCCCATTTCTTTGTCAATATTAGGACTTTTCATGTCATTTAGGTGTCGATTTTATCCTGGTGAGCGATAGAGAGACTAATATAAAAAGAATCTGCCTTCGGTCGGGATATTTTTCTATCGAAAAATTTACAAATATATCTTGATGGAGGGTCTTGGGCGGATTTTGTGTTTAGGTTTGATGGAAGTCTAGGAAGGAAACTAAATACATAATACAAAGATACATAAATGATCAGATAAATACGCCCATGTTCCCGTAAGGATTTTAAGCACATCCTATGCTCCATTTCTCTCCCCAACCATACACACCTTACAATATTCTCAAACACTCACATCTTCAGGTAGTTTCGTGTACTCCCTCTTTCATTAATTTGTTCCCCCAGGTTGCTCTCTGACAAACGCCCCACAAGCAATAGCTTCCTGTCCGCCCACCCACCCCTCCTCCGTTACTGATGAATCGGTCACTCTCAGGGAAAGGTATGTGGTCTTGGAACCTATCATCTGCCTAGTGCTGTTGTTGCTTGTTTTTATCTTTTAAAAAGGTTACGTGTCTTGGAACCTATCATCTGCCTAGTTCTGTTGTTGCTTGTTTTTCTCTTTGAATAAGGTTACGTTTCTTTTATCACATCGTGGTGTAGTGGATTATAGCATGGACACTTGTCCTGACTGTTGGTGGTTGAGTCCGGCTGAGAGTATAAAAAACAGTATAAGTAGCTCATGTGTATTTGTGAGATATATTTGATATTATCATGTTTGGCTGGGCGAGAATTAAATTTATTTTCTGTACTCGAGTTGCGTGGGGTAACTTGCAAAAATCCTTGTATGGTATCCTGGAATATATGGATCCTGGGACATGTGTATGAATTGAAATACATTTTCCAAGTAGGATTTGCCTTCTCCTTAATATGAAAAGGAAAAGGTTAAGTTTCCTTTATCACGCCGTGATGTAGTGGATTAAAGCATAGACACTCGTCCTGACTGTCGGTTGTATTTTATCTATATTCTGTTTATTCTAAAGGCGGATGTACATGAGCGCTCTTACTTCCAACACATTTTAGCAACCCTCACGCAGCCTCTGGTAAATACTTCTAACATATACCAGTACCGATAATATCTACGTTGAATCTAGTTTGTGTTCTATGTGTATGAAGGAGACAAAAGGCAAAGCTGCCTGAAACAAGTGTATTCCCAAAGTTGAAAGAGCGACAGTAGCCATTTCATAAGTTTTGTTTTTTACATGTACACATTTATTTTGAAGGGGGGGTCTAGGGGTTGGGGGGGGGGGGGGGGGGCGGGGTTCTAAGCTTGATGGAGGTCTAGCGAGGAAACTAAGAAATAAAGGCGTAGCGTGCCTGAATTAATAGACCAAAAAAAAACCCGGCCCATCTCCCCTTAATGTTACACTCTAGCTAACTACAGATTATTTGTCTACGCCAATGAAGGGTATTTTAAGCCGAACTGAGATAATACAGGCTAGTTAATTCTTCCAAAAATTAGTGTTACATATATTTTGATTAAACAAAAATGTGTTCAACAAAGAGGGATAACCTGGTCTGAAAAGAGTGAGCTGGTACCTTCGTTTCTTTCAAAGACCATTTTATACGCTCTATATTCCCACCCCTCACACTTCCACACCTCCTGGGCTCCTCCTCACAGCCGAGTGCCTCCTTTCACCTTCCCTCAATGGTCCTTTTCACACTCCTCTCTAACTGGCCTTATAGTCCAAGGACCAGAGCAGATATTGATACCTTCGGAGTCGGCAAAGCCTTATCTATATTAAACTGTTTAAAGAGTCAATATACAGGTAAGTAAATACATATATGATTGCCTTTCCACAGGAGCAGCTACATGCCTAGGAGGAACAGTTCCTATACATTATGAATGAACTCTTTTCCAACCCAGAAGTACTGGCCATGACATACCTCTCATTAAGATTGCAATAATCCATGAAGTTTCTTGGGATCAACCAGATCAAGGACCAAGAAACACCTCCACCGTAGGATGGAAACTGAGCTTGGCGGATCCATCCATATCTTATCAAATGACAATGGGAAACGTCTTCTGTACCCAGACAGCCTATCAATGACTGAGCTGGCTCCTTGAATAGGAAACTACAGCAGAACCAGATCTGTCACAGCATACCACCTCTGACAGATACAGCTGTGGATGACGAATATGATGTTGGCCTAGTCATGGGTGGCATGGTGTCTCAGGAATTAAGGGTAGATTGCATTGTCTTAACATTGTGCTCAAAGATTGGACACACTTCCAATGCAGCTGTTCATATACACATTAACACAAACTCTTTGTGACTGAGGGACATGCCAATTTAGTAGACACTATGTAATATAGTATATATAAAAATGGCAGTAGCCCAGACACACCCCAGCGGGAGGATATGACGAAGGGAAGAGGATTTCCAGAATAGTGCAACTTATTAGAACGACAGCAGTCCTTTACTTTAAGAGGGTACAAGTTGAATAACCACTAATAAGCTTACAGTCAGCAAGGTTAAGCATATGAAAACTTAATCTAGGGGTATAGAAATCTAGAAAAAAATAGTAACTAGAATTTGATCACCCAGATTATAGTGGTACAATCAATTTTGGGCTGAGACCATGAACTATTCCGTGTTTCTCTTATTACAAGACCCGTTTGTCTTTACCAGCGATATCTTTACACCCAATGCTTCAGTTCACATAGTAGTATATGGGGCTAGTGTACTGTAATCGGACTTTTGTAAAATGTCATCAGTTCCTAGCTTGTCCCGTATATACAGTATATGTAATGTATGCATATTGTAGTCAAGTTGGTAAAGCTAAAACGGTAATATTTTGCTGTTTATTTCAACCTTTTTATCGGATGGTAAATATTAAAAACTTGCAGTCTGAAGACGTCTTCAGTTAATTAAATGTTGTCTAATAACAGCTCTGCCTCTTAATGGAAGGGATTTGAAGTTATGACCAGTTAACTGAAAACTGAATTTTCGTCCGTATGCCCCACAACATATCATTCTCTCTTCAGCTGCTCCCTTTCAACACGCCTTCAATGAAGGCTCTTCGCTCAGTCGTTCTTTTCACATCTCGCACCCTTTCTCCTTTCTCAACGGTGAATACAGTATTGTAGTCATTGTGGCTACGGCTACCATTAGAGGATTATAATCAGCTTGGGAAGGACCAGTGGGATTTCGAGGGTTAACCAACAGTTACCGCCTCTTTGATTCATAGAGTTTCTTTCAGCAAGCTATTTTTATAGATGTCTTTTTCAGATGCGGACTATACTATATACTTACCAGTATTTGAAAACTAATTCTTATTGTTAATGCAGTTCTTTAAAAAAATGACTCTTTGCATTAAAGAATCGGTTCAGTCATATTAATTCTGGGATTTATAAACAATGTGATACATAAGATTAAACTAATTATAGAATATACCAATCAATCCATAAATAACCTAATCATGCATTATTCTGTTTATCTGCTTTCCTATGCCGCTCAGGAAGAACGAATTCCAAACACCTTCCACACGTCCATCCCCAAATAAATCCTATAGTCACTAGTTCCAAAATATATCCCCACCGTTTCTTTCCGGACGCCTCCGCCCGGTAAAAAGGGCCGTATCCGTCTGGGTGTCAGCGAGGCGTCTGAAGGGGAGTCTTTTCAGAGTCACGTTCTACAGATCTCGGGCTTATTTTAAAAAGAAGAAATGCAGTTCTGGACAGATAGACAGTTCCCTCAGTTCTGATGCCTGTTTTTTACTTGCAAGTAAATATGAAACTGCGGCCGGATACTCAAAGCGGCTAAAAGTTTGGATGCGGTAAGCGAAACAGTAAATGTATATTGTGGTAAACTATGTTCATGCTGTACTACAACTTTCCAATACTTGATTAACTAATAAATAATGAATTAATGCCAGGCGCGGATCCATGGGGTCTGGACCCCCTCCCCCCATATTTCTTTTTACCTGCATTCCAATTGAATTAAGCCAATTTTAAAGTGTATTATGTGAGTGGATTATATATTATTGATATAAAATATCCTATGGTAATCAACAATTCACGTAACAATTTAACAGGTGGAAAGTACATAGTAGCTTGAGCAGTTGGTTTTACTCGTAAGTATAAGTAGGTAAGTAGGTATTTTACTCCTAAATATAAGTAGGTAAGTAGGTATTTTACTCCTAAGTGTAAGTAGGTATTTTACTCGTAAGTATAAGTAGGTAAGTAGGTATTTTACTCGTAAGTATAAGTAGGTAAGTAGGTATTTTACTCGTAAGTATAAGTAGGTAACTAGGTATTTTACTCGTAAGTATAAGTAGGTAAGTAGGTATTTTACTCGTAAGTATAAGTAGGTAAGTAGGTATTTTACTCATAATTAGAAGTAGGTAAGTAGGTATTTTACTCGTAAGTATAAGTAGGTAAGTAGGTATTTTACTCGTAAGTATAAGTAGGTAAGTAGGTATTTTACTCATAATTAGAAGTAGGTAAGTAGGTATTTTACTCGTAAGTATAAGTAGGTAAGTAGGTATTTTACTCGTAAGTATAAGTAGGTAAGTAGGTATTTTACTCGTAAGTATAAGTAGGTAAGTAGGTATTTTACTCGTAAGTATAAGTAGGTAAGTAGGTATTTTCGACGAAAATTATCATATGGTACGAATCTCTTGTATATGATCTGTGCCCCATGAATATTCTTTCCTCTCACTTAAACAGTAGGCTACCATAGTGCGGTTGGGAATATGAACATGATTAGATTAATATCCAGTATTCGAGAATGGATAATAAGTCGTAGGCGTGTGCATAAACCTTTAACCGTCCTGGTGGTGTAATGGTTAAGGTGGCAAAAATATGTGTGTGATAACCCGGGTTCGAATCCCGGTGGATCATATATACTTTAATTAATTTCATTGGGGGTGTGGTGGTGAGATTAATAAAAATATTAAGTAGCATATACTATATGTATTGACAAATTCGAGCAAGTTATTCGTTACAGATATTTCCTACTAGTAGTATTACTAGGATTTTATTATTTTTATCATCATCATTATGATTATTATTGGAAAATATTTATTGGACACAAACAAAGAACGAGTAAGGTTTGTCTAGCAATCTTGTAAATATATTCATAAAGACAAGTACCCAGGCGACCTAAAATGGACGTCTGATCGAAAGGAACAAGACCCGACCCCTGACAACAACATCACCAGATCAACCAGAAGAAAAGAAAAACATGAAAAACACGACACCAGGTGAAGCTTGATGGCAGTGACAGGAAGGACCAACACATTCAGGGGAGACGGACCAATTTTTTTTTTTTTTTTTTTTTTTTTTTTTTCAATTCAGGTATTCCTTTATTTTTTAGTTTTCTCTCTAGACCTCCATCAAGCTTAGAAAATCACCCCTAGACCCTCCTTCAAGATAAATTTGTAAATTTTTCGGTAGAAAATATGTCAGGCTCGCTATCGCTCGCCAGTAAAATATTGACACCTAAATGGCACGCAAGGTCTTAACATTGACGAAGAAATGGGGCGAAAGGTACTAAAATCGCCAAATTAATTAGCCGAACGTCTTATACACTCAAAAACAATTGGGATTTTACACGAGGGAGAAAGGGGACCAGAAAAACTACCCATCTCCCCTTAACCTCAACAGTCCATCAGCCTCACCTTAAAGCAACTGCCAGCCAACTTCGTACCCCCCAACACGAGCCATATTTATCGGGAGAAGAGTAAAAGCGAAATCACAGTCTATATACTTTTTTCAGATTATTTCAAAAACTTATGAATACAATTTTTAAAGGGATTCAGGCACATGAAATTGTATACCCTAATGTCGAGTTGCAGATGCCACCAATGACAATTTATCTCGGTGTGTCGCTAGAATATGTTATGTATGACGATTAAATGTTGTCAAAATACGGGTTTGTGCGAATCTCAATTATGAAAATGGACCTTTTCACTTGAAAAATCTATTAAACCGAGTTATGTCATGCATACGGGTCTATGGATTAATCTGTTCATGTTTGATGTCAATAGTTAAATGCCATTAACCCTTTCACGCTTTATGACGCAGAGGTTGCCAGATTACTAATAAGAAATAAGAGTTCTCTCACTCTTATAATTACCTCTCCAAAATTAGTGTTCTGCCCACAGCTAACTCCAAGACAACTGCAGAGGTTGAAGTAACTAAACTAAAGGTTTATAAATACCCCTGATGGTAACAAAGGCTTTAAAGTATCCCCAATAGGCTCAAAATCGCGTCATATGCGTGAAAGGGTTAAGCATGGCCCCATTTGCTTACTGATTAATAGATTTGAATAGATATATCTTCAAACAGAAACTTTGGAAGCCAAGAGGCATATGGATTATGAAGTCAAAAGTAAACAAGTGTCTAATGATCGTAATCCCAAACACCGTACAAGCTACTTATACCACGATAGATGTAGTAGAGCCCAATCCCACCAAACATCCAAGTTACATAGGTGCACAGATAGATACTTGGTTAAGGGGAAGGTAGTTGCCATTAGTTTGGCTTAAAACCTTTTGTGCCATTTAGAGAGAGAGAGAGAGAGAGAGAGAGAGAGAGAAAGAGAGAGAGAGAGAGAGAAAGAGAGAGAAAGAGAGAGAAAGAGAGAGAGAGAGAGAGAGAGAGAGAGAGAGAGAGAGAGAGAGAGAGAGAGAGAGAGAGAGAGAGAGAGAGAGGCGTTGAGAGAAAGGTACTTTGGAACAGAAGGGAGGCATATACAATACACGTGAATTTAGGTAAAACAAAAAACAATACTTCATTCTGCATCTCCAAGTAATATAATCAAAAACGGAACATAAAGAAATCTACTTACATCCCTCCGCCACAGCACCTCTGAGACTCTTGGGTTGGCGTCTATGGCACACTCGAAGTACACGTCGTCCCCTTCCTTAATGTTGTCCACGTCCAGGGAGGCACCCAAACTACACACGGCCTGCGGGGTGTCTGGAGGGGAGAAAGAAATATGAGGCTTAGCACACCTAAATTAGAGTGGTCTTGCCACTGGACTAGTAATCCAATGGTCCCGGGTTCGAATCCGGATGTATCAATGGGAAGATATTATTGGGATGGAATTTGTGCTGTACCTAGGTATCAGTGCATTACCACAAAGCCCACCGAAACGCACAAAAATACCCTGATTGTTTCCGGATAAATAAGCACTGCATGAACATTCCCATATTCAAAATATTTTACAGGGGGGGGGGGGGGGCATTGCCTATTGAGCTAATTGCTCAATAAGTGACAGTCTGAGAGTGATGGTCCTAGTTTAGGGGGTGAGACAGTGAAACACAAAGGTGAAGCAGCTCCAGAGATGGGGCTGCTTCGAACCGTGAGTGGGCAACCAAACTCTAAGTGCTTCACATGTCTCACTCCCAAGAATGGATCAAAATCTCACGGGCTTCACCATGTTGAACGGTTGAACGTACAGGCTCTCAGCCTATGCCCGAGAGGGAGTAAGTATTAAACAAAAACACACACACACATGTAAGGTAGTGGTACGACTGTAAAAGGCCAATTCACACACGGGGCTCCAATTAGTATGTGTTATCGACGACAGTGCTCCCTTTACACAACGATGATTAGAGTTGTAAATATAGTGTCAAAATGTACCTCACTACCCTACATTTTGACAGTCAATGTATTAAACTTTCTATGTTTTTGTACCGGTACTATAGTAATTGTTTTGTGTGCATTAGTTGGAACAATCGCTTCAGAATTAGCATGTAACGTGTGAACAAAAAAACCTACCCTTTGCAGATTTGCTGTGTGTGTGTGTGTGCGAGTTATAAGTTTAAACAATATCATAGAAACTAGATAAACAAGGGTATAGCCAACTTATATAGTACAGAGAGGATTCATGCAACTTTCCTTACGACAGATGCTGTTTGTGAGTGTATACTTGTGTGTGTACAATACAGTCATTACAAGTAAGAGTTGTACAACGTTTGAAGGGAAGGATGGGCTTTTCTGCACTGATGACTATAATGTAAAAAAAAACAGTTGTGTTGTTTTATTGTACACAACTATTCTAATATCCTTGACTATGACTATTCACATGTATTTTAATGACTGTCATTGCCAGAAGCTGCAAATCAAGAAGTTTATAGTGAACCTACATAGTACTGAGAGGATCCAGGTATCCTCCCTCTTGGCTGGGGCAGCGTGAGTCTCAGCAATACACCGCAGGGAAGACCCATCATCCTGTCGTCTGGGGTTCACCACCACACGACTCAACGTTGTGTTACCGTCTTCGGACCTCTGAGGAGGAGAATGCGAACATGTTAGCAACATATTGGTGAGGCCATCAGCTTAAGAGTCCCTCTCTTAGTCTATAACCTAAACAAGTGTTGTGCAACCTAAATTTTTAAGTATGTGCAGTACATAATGCCATTAGTTGGTCTATATATGACCTCTTGAAATTCACTAGAATCACAGGCTACTTAACTAACTTTCTACTGACGAAAATTACGTATGCAATATTTATTCAGTAATAAACCATAAAATAATAAAACCCATACTTCATTAGCTACCATGAAAGCTAGCCCCTTCAAGCTTCTTACCGTGACCGTGGCCTGCAGAACCCTTTGTCGCCCACTCCACCAGGTGATGGTGGGAGGGGGCCGCGCTCCCGACACATCACACTCCACAGTGTACGTGCCCCCCGCCCGCATGGGAAGGTCCGAGGGGGGCCGGATCCGCACCAGTAGAGGGGGCACTGGGGGAGAGTAAGATATATGTTTTCATTAAAAAAATGGTAAAAAGTAAGAAATAATTGATGTATTGAAGCAAAATTTGTAGTTATTCATTGAATTTCGGCTAAGATTGGACGGTTTATTTAGTTTCGAACTGATCTTTAGAAATTAAAGATACAATGATTTCCATGAAGCTTTCAACACTATTTCCAGTCGTCTAATAATACCCAAAATATAAAGCAAACTGTGATATTGAAATGACGATTAAATGGGGTTTGGCAAGGCAATATTAACCGCCGACCGGTATGTACTCATAGGTGGTACTTAATTCGGTTACCCAGGGATAAGGGCTGATATCCACTACTGGTTAACCGAATTTAGAACCACACTACAATAAATGCATTTAATAAATTAATTTTATATTTACTTTAAGTTAAAATCGACAAATAAAATGAACTACACAGTACATCTTTGATTAATTTGTGAATTATGTTAGAAATATATTTGTATGCGTCTGATAAAGATTATATACATTGCCCCATTTAAAAACGTAATTTGTAATTGAATACGAGCATCTGCGTCAATTCTATCAAATACGGCTGAACCCTTTTCATATGTATACAGGGTGCTTATAAAAAAGTGTAAGGATTTCAAATATTTATTTATTCTAAGAGGATGACAACACGTATAGTATATTGAGCTGAGTATGTATAGAAAATATACATAATGCCATGTTTTAGCACTATCTGTTAAGGGGAGATGGGTAATTTTTCTGGGTCATCTTCTTCGTCAGGTTTAGGCCCATTAGTTGTCAGATTTTAAGATGTGTGTCCCATTAGTTTAGCGACTTAAGACCTTTCGCCCAATTTCGTTGTCAATCTTAAGACCTTTCGTGTCATTTAGGTGTCGATTTTTTTTCTGATGAGCGATAGTGAGCCTGTACTTTAGGAGGAACCGGCCTTCGGCTGGGACATTTTTCAATCGAAAAATGTACAAATATATCTTTAAGGGGGATCCTAGGGTTGTTTCTTTAAGTTTGATGGAGGCCTAGCAAGGAAACTAAAATATAAATTAATATATAAATAAATAGACCCTAAAAATAGCCAATGTCCCCTTAACCCAGTAACTTAACTGTGAACAAAATGGCACTGGCTTGTCTAAAACCACCATTAACACTGGCACGGTTGAGGCACGCCCCTATTCTGAACCTAAATTTCTGACCCACAATTCTCGGGGTCACACACGCACACACACACACACACACACACAATGTATTATGTGGAGACCCAGGGTGTAATTTCCTATCCATTGATCAACGTGTCAGGCGGGGTGATAATGTATTAATGTCCATACGTCTATAACAGCATCACACAAGTATATGTTGTTAGTGGGAGCCAGCGATGAAGGTTTGAAGAATAGTGGACGGAAAACACAGGGGCAAGAATTCGCGCTGTTTTGATTAAATGAGAACTTGTACTTAATCGGCAGAGGGAACTATGTGGTGAACCCTTAGAATACGAGGGGCATGGCTAAGGACTCAATAGTATACATATTATAAGTGCTATATACATACATACATATATACATACATATATACATACATACATATATACATACATACAGTACTGCCCTTGCAAATTAAAATCTAAAACCATGTTGGAATATATTAAACCCTTAATGTCAGGATGGGCCGTTTTTCTGGTCCCCTTTCTCCCTCGTGTTAAGCCCCATTTGTTTTGAGATTATAAGACCCATTTAGTTAGGCGATTTTAACACCTTTCGTCCCATTTCGTTGTCGATTTTTTCCATAGCGAGCCTGACATTTTAAGAGAAACCAGCCTTCGGCCGGGACATTTTTCTACCGAAAAATGTACAAATCTATCTTTGTTTTTTTAAGCTTGATGGAGTTTAGCGAGAAAACTAAGAAATAAAGGAATAATTGAAATAACATACCAAAAAATGGGCCCATCTCCCCTTAATGTCAGGTTGGTGGAGCATGTATTAGAACCAACACATAGTTCTATCTCTGCATCGCCCATGATTTGGCAGCAGGCACCGCTCGGTATCAAACATTATGCTAATTATATGATGATGAAACAGCGCAATGTGGAGTGGTTAATTTAGAGGCAATGTTTTAAAAGACTAGCGGGTATAATCCTGTGTAGCGGGTAGACCTGTATTTATATATCAGTAATTTGGTAATGTTACAATATATTTTTACATTTTATATTCATAAATAGTCCACTAATATACTAAGTTAGGTTAGGTTAGGTTAGGGTTTGGTCAAGTTACGTTAAATATATTGTTCAATGTTTCTTAGTAAATAGGCACCTGAAAAAAAAATCTTCCCGCTACACAGGATCTTACCGACTGGCGCTCCTATTTTTGTTTAGCAATGTTTGTATTTTGTTCTTCACTGAGGCTGTTTAGAGGTTATTTTAGTTGTTCCTATGTGTGATTTGTATTTTGGATTACATTTACTATCCTAACAATCTAGAAGAGAGTTTGGGAATGCAGGGTTTTGGGTGGGGGAGGAAATTGGGGTAATAAGGCAATATAGTGAATGCATTGGCTCTTTTTCTCAGCTTGTAATAGTATTAAACCCTAAAATATATATATATTTACACCCTACAAGTATACGATTTACGAGACGTAGCCACAACCTAAAATAACACACCTATCAGGCAAGCACGGACATATTTAGACAATCATTTTTCCCCGCAGCATCCAAGAGTGGAATCACCTCCGATTTCATGTAATTAATAGCCCCACTCTTGATTCCTTTAGAACTAGGATCACCAATCATTACATCCCTAATCCTGATCCTATCCCCAACCACTAGTCCCCATGCACAACCCCTGTATATCATGCCACCCGAGAACGGCCCTCTGCAGGTCCCACTACGTAAACGAAAACGTAAACCTTTCTACTCACAGTTCAAATCCAGCGTGAGTGTGAGGGCAGTGGGTTGGGTAAGGTTAGTGTTGGAGGCTTGACAGATGAGGGGCTGCAAGAGGTGGTGTCGTGCTAGGGGCCCCAGAGTGAGGGTGTTGTATGGCTCCAGGGGCAGGCCAGGCTGCTGCTGGGACACATCCTCCTCGCTCAACGTTTGGTTCAACACTGGTTCCACCAAGTCAAATGAAGCTTCAGATTCCATTTCGGAATCCAGAAGCTCCGAAGCCAGGTACCATGCCACGCTGGGCCTGGGATCACCTGGTAAAACCAATAAAAGGTGAAGCTTAATAAAGATATATTGGCAATATGAGCATGGATAAACAAGAAACTTACAAACATATGCTTAACCTTAACATAAATCAATCTTTCCCTCAGATGAAAAAAATATAATATAATTATATAAATTGTGGGGAATACCAAGTTCATTTTCAAGAAGCACCACTCAGTTCCATAGACTTCATTAACGCTTATCCACGCGTTAAAGTAAATGAGCGTTTGGTTCATATTGACATTAATACACCCCTGCAGCATCAATATTCTGAAGTTCGAATACTCAAATAAGCATTAGTATGATCATGGAAACTAGATTTTATAACACTTCAAATGAGAGGTTCAAACGTTATCACGGGATGCAGGCCCTTTACAATCAATAGTGCAGTTAGCGGACTAAAGTAATTCAACATATCGTAATTATACAAAGGGACAAAAGAACTGGAGAGGCACCAGTCCTGAAGTTATTCTTAACTTACAGTGTGCTGGCTTAATAATCCAATAGGGTTCACAGCCTTAGAAGTCCTGTTTTAATACACAAATATATACAAAGCCTCGATTTTACGTGTAAATTTCGTTGACATTGTATACTCATTAACCCCTTGAAGCTCTGATGCGTTTTAGCAGTTTATTTTTAGCAATCATTAGACGATTTTATGCAGCTTAAGAAGGATTTGTGGGTATTAAAAGGGTACAGACTATCTCAATCAACCCTCTGACTTCCATATACACTTCCTAATCTGAATAAAATTGCCTAAACATAGCCAACAAACAAAAAAGGAAGTGCGTCATCGATCCTCAGAGGGTTAATAGGCACTATATAT
Organism: Paralithodes platypus; assembly: GCA_032716605.1. Lineage (NCBI taxonomy): Eukaryota > Metazoa > Arthropoda > Malacostraca > Decapoda > Lithodidae > Paralithodes > Paralithodes platypus. The sequence continues at coordinate 10,652,086 of CM064528.1, read as the reverse complement.
AACTTTGGAAGAAGTAGCTTTTTAACCGATATTTGCTTATTCAACTTTACAGTACTTAGGGGGTAATGAAGGGGTTAAGGCAATTGATTTTGTTTCGAAATATTAGCCATAGGTTATCATTAAATTAGATAATTCCCAAATATATAATGTTCTTACTGTTCCTACTATCAAAGAGCACGTATGGAACAGTGAGTTGTATATGAACGATAAACTCTATTACTGCTACTGATACCACTACTACATATAATATACTGACATATCGCTCACACGTAACGTCATCTACATAATTCTCCCTGGCACTCGCATTATTGCCACACTCTTTAAGGGGAGATGGGCCGCTTTGTTGGTCTATTCATTAATTTATTCCTTTATTTCTTAGTTTCCTCGCTAGTCCTCCATCAAACTTGGAAAAACATCCATTAGATCCCCCTTCTAGATTAATGTGTACATTTTTCGGTAGAAACATTTTCCGGCCGAAGGCCGGTTCTTCCAAAATTACAGGCTCACTATCGTTCGTCAGGAAAAAATCGACACCTAAATAGCACGAAAATTCTTAATATTGACAAAGAAATGGGGCGAAAGGTCTTAAACTCGACCAACTAATGGGGCAAACATCTTAAAATCTAAACACTAATAGGGCTAAACATGAGAGAGAAAAGGGTCCAGAAAAGTGACCCATCTCCCCGGGGAGATAGGTCGCTTTTCCAGACCCCCTTCTACCTCATCTTAAGCCCCATTAGTTCGGCGATTATATGATCTTTCGCCCCATTTCTGTCAATTTTAAGACCTTTCCTGCCATTGAGGTGTAGATATTTTCCTGGCGAGCGATAGCGAGCCTGTAATTTAAGAGGAACCGGCCTTTGGCCGGGCCATTTTTCTACCGAAAAATGTACAAATTTATATTTAAAGAGAGTCTAGGGGGCGTCTTTTTAAGGTTGATGGAGGTTTAGCGAGGACAAAATAATAAATACATGAAAAAATTGGCCAAAAAGTGAACCATCTCCCATTAAAGCGTATAGTTTCATAATGAGGAGGTTTAAGACTATGTAGGGTAATATGCTACCTCCATGGGCGATACAGGTGAGCGTGATGACGTCCCCCTGCAGGTAAGGTCCCAGCTGGCCGGTAATAGGAACCAGGGGGCGCCGCGCCAGGTCGCTCCCCTCTACCACACTTAGGTACGCAGGGGGCACTGAGGTACAGAAACAAGTATTACAATATTAAGGTTGGTATAGCTCAAAGCATATTTATTTATATTTGTTTGTTTACGCAGAACAACATAATATAGGTGGCCTACCTAGATAATTCAATTTTGAAAAAATGGCTTGCAATTATTGCCCAGTTTATTATTACGCAATACACTGTCACCTCAATGATATGCAAGTTGCGAGGAGAAAGGGTGAAAGGAAAGAATATATTCATATATGAGAAGAAGGAAAGAAGAGAGATGGGACAGAGGGAGAGGAATGATAGAGTGGACAAAATGAAGAGGAAGATTGATAGGACAGAACGAAGACAAGAATGAAGGTAGAGGGAGACAGTGCCGTCTTTCAGAAGGCGGAGTGAGGGAAAATATAGATATAGAATGAAGGATGGAGATTGAAGAAAGAAAAGTATACCATTAATGGGTAAAGTATCATGGAGTCTATAATTACTGATTTCATTTCTTCCTATAACCCATATTTGTTTACATGGATCCCAGGTGAGCGAGTTCCTGGCAAAAGGTACTGTTCAATCTAAATGTTACTAGGCTAAGACATGTGTTCACTATATCCATGTATATTATTACTTGCGTGCATATTTACTGTATATGGGCGTATATACTGGACATGTGTGTATTGCGTGTAATTATATACTTAGTTTATGCGTAGATGTTTGTATGTGTGTGCAAGCCTATGTGTGTGTGTGGTTGGCGCGTGAGTATGCATGTGTGCACGAGACATTAAATTTAATTCCTGTGCTGTGCTTTGTTCCCATTATTTGTTAGAGCTATTTGTGATCGGCACACAAATAAAATGATTTGCATATCATGCATCACTGTGCTGATGGATTGTATGGTGGGGAGTTTACGTTCAGTTTGTTGGTGGTATGCAATTGATTACTTTTTTTTTATGATAAAATGTCAGAAACAAAGCTACACGTACAATGCATATCGCAGAATAATATATTATTTATATATACATAATAATATACTTCATTATATTTGCTTCAGTATGGCTAACACAGTATGATCTAACTACTAGATATTTCGATATTACCTGAATTTCCCCGTAATATGAATTTGAATTTGCTAACTGTATAATTATTAAGTTAGGTCATACATGCGCAGTCATCGATTATGATTCACTTTTATATAATTCTCGTCTTCAATAATGCCGTAACTTTGAATGTATAATTATGTGCATGTATGTAGTATACTCTAGTCCGTATACAACGCCATTATTATGCACTGCATTATCATTATTATTAATACATTAATTTACTGTAATGTAGAATTATTAAATAGACATCAGGGTATCTCATGTAGTCCCTTACCAACATTTAATCACGTTAACACAATATTGTTTAGACTAACTCTAACTCACTCTCTCTCTCTCTCTCTCTCTCTCTCTCTCTCTCTCTCTCTCTCTCTCTCTCTCTCTCTCTCTCTCTCTCTCTCTCTCTCTCTCTCTCTCTCTCTTGCTCAAAGAACGATATGGATCTTAAACAGTTTATGTCAATCACAATTATCAGAGCTTGGTATGGCGCAGAAGTCTCACTCTAATTGGTCTCTGGGCTGGCAAATTGTATGTTTGCAGTCTGTTCTTTGTCGGGTTGTCTGTCTTTCAGAAAATTACCCCTAGTCGTAATTAAATGGCGGAACTTTATATAAACTATATATATATATATATATATATATATATATATATATATATATATATATATATATACCAGTCGTGCCCTCACAGTAATATCTGTTCCGGTCATGTGGGTGTTCCTCATCAAGTACTCACAGTAGTGTAATTTGTTTCTTAACTTAAGTCATAGTTGTAGGCAAAGTTAGGGCAATGTAATATATTTATTAATGTTATTTATATATTTTTGTTTTTTTAGAAGTATAACATTTTCAATAAACGACTGAGGTACATTCAAGTTATATAGTACTGACTAAAGTTAACTGATTTCGAATGCGGTATTGCAAGGCTAAATATTGAGATCGACCAAATTTGACGGAGGAAATATGAGTTTAATGTTGGATGAGGATTATTATAAAAATACATATACTGTAGTTGTGTGAGGTTGAGTAGCATAGAGTGAGGTCGACTGAGAGAGAGAGAGAGAGAGAGAGAGAGAGAGAGAGAGAGAGAGAGAGAGAGAGAGAGAGAGAGAGAGAGATAATAGACAAAATGACATCCCGTGAGAACAGGCTGATCCACCATGCTGACTATTTGAAGGACAGGTGAAGTACAGCCAGTAATGGAACTCTCTACAGTGCATATATGGCCCGTCAACTATGCATAACTTCCCATGAATCATAAATTGGATAATAAAATACCACCGATCTGTCCTGTCAAACACCAGGACAGGATATAACTGAGAAACAAGTGTTGGGTGAGAGTTACAGCCTTTCTGGTTTGACCAATGAACGTGGAATATATGACTGTGATCTGCAACGGGGTCTGTGTTCCACATTCTGATGATAAATCTGCCACCATGATTGACATGATGACAAACAAGGCTACAGTTGTTAGTATCAGTTTCCCCTCTCTAATACACCCACCACTAGAATGACTGGATACTGAGTGTAAGGAAATGAAGTAAAGGCAATATTTGGAGTGCATTATAGTATTTGTATGGGTTTATGGTCGAGTACCAAAAAACATTTATGAGCATCAAAAATTTAGCATTAAAACCTTTCTTATAATGGTTAGTGCTGTTCATAAAGCTTAGTTCGTAGAATATTTAGTAGTGATCACCTCTTCCTTTCTGCCCGCATAGATTGTGTAGTAAACTATTCACAAAAGGCAAAACTGAGCAAATAGTGATATTTACTCACTCACTCATTGGGGGCATAAATTATGCACTCGCCCTTTTACACCACTTTTTCCGTGCAAACTCCCAAGCCGCAACTCGGTTCAATTTCAACATGAACGGTAAAATTTCAACAACCATTAATCGTGTTGTCTTCTCCACGGTCTCCTATACTTAGGATTGTCATCCACCAAAACCCACCGCACGAGCAAGGTCGTCTTCAGGGAGGTGGGCCATGTGTCCATATAGCCGAAACTATGCATGCAAAATGTCTCAAAACAGTTTCAGAGAATTGGTGCTGGTTTGATATGTGGTCATACCAGGGGTACTCAATGATCCTACATAGACACTTGGTACCAAAGGAGTTGATGCATCTCTCTAAATGACCGTTGAGTGTCCATATCTCACAACCATATAATAAGACAGGAAGCACCAACGTAATGAAGATCCACAACTTAGTCCTTCTGTGCAGGTATTGACATTGCCATAATTATACTCTCATTAAGAGAATCCATAACCCTATATGCTGAGTGAAGCAACGAACAACATTGTGGCCTGACCCATCACTGTTATGGATCTCACTACCAAGATAGTAAATTTGTCCAAGACCTCTATGTTCTCGTCACACGCTAATACAGACTTCAGCTTTGCCTAATTAGTTCACGAAAAGCTTGAACTTTATAGTCTTAATCGAAGAAAACTTTTGACCCAGGGGCTCTGACTCCTCAGTCCTCATATATTGTCTCGAGAGCTAATATGAGAATCTGTAATGACTTCCCCAGGATCACTGCATCATCAGCATTGCCGGCTTATGCTTGCTCTACTATGATGCCATAAAGTTATGATTCACCTACTTACCGACTACTGTAAGGTTGACCCTGGTGGTCTTGGTGGGTTGGTGGTTGAAGTCGGCCCGGCAGGTGTAGAGGCCGAGGTGACTCGGGGTGACGGGTGAAATCACCAGGATCGCTGATCCCGCTATGACCTGACCCAACCTGCCCTTTGATCCCACCTGCTCAAGATCAAGCCACTCCCTCTCCCGACCTCTCCTCTCATCCAGTCTGAAGGGAAAAGGATGATCCTATTTAATAGATATAGTAAAAATAATAATTAAATAATAAAAATAATAACAATGATAATAGAATGAATGATAATAATAACAATAATATAAATACTACTACAAATGATAACTCAAAAATAAATTAAGGAAATGAATCCACGCAACCTAAAAAAATCCTAGGAATAATTAGCAATCAAACAGACCTTCTTGTGTTAAATTCCCTGACAGAGTGACCGATCAAACTACCTCTGCCTTCATGCACATATGCCCTTGTTGACACCGGACCAGCACACCAAAACAAAGCAGAGCAAGTTAAGGCGGGTCACCGGCTTTATTTATCTTTCTCTCCTTTTCTCTCTTTCCCTGGCTTGTATCTATTTAGCCCCATTCAGCCAACTGTTTTAAGACGTTATCACCATCCAGGTGTCGATTTCTTCCTGGTGAGCGATAGCGAGCCACCATTGTATGGAGAAATCCGGCTTCGCCGGAGACAAATTTAGCTTGCGGTCAAAACAAAAATATATACAGCATATGCTGGCTCGCTACCGCTCGCTAGGAAGATATTGACACCTGGATGGGGGTAAACATCTTAAAATAGTAGGCTGAATGGGGCCGAATGGATACAAGCCAAAGAGAGAGGGAGAGAAAGAGAAAAAAGCGAGGTGGGCTCCCTTAAGGGGGAAGGGAATGTATTTATGAATACATTTATTTTAGTTTCCTCCCTAGACCTCCATCACTATGAACTGGTCCTAGCACTAAAAGGGTTAATTAAGATTTGTTAATAATTTAATTCCAAGATTTTTTTGTTTTTTTAATTTAAGCAAAATCTTCTGGTTGTAGCAGTGTACAGTATATAATGTGTGGTCTAATAAAAACAAAAACTATAGCAGGCTTTAATCTTAAGTGGGGTTTTTTTTGTATTAGATATTATAGAGCGTTAACTAATATCTAAAGTATATATCTATGTACCACATAACTCATTTGAATATATAAGTAATATTATTCATGGCCAATGCATGCCTCTTTGTTATATAATTGTATAGCCTATAATTAAATATTAGAAGTAGGGACTTTGGGTTTGTTATATTCTCTTCCTCATACCACGGGCTATAAGAATCACTACCATTTGTAGCTCTAAAATACCACAAAAGGAAATAAAATGAGAATTATGAATGGTAGTGAATATGATTGCCAGTTGGAGCTAGGTGAGCGTAGACTCTTGTGGAATTATAATCATATCAAATAATTTATTGATGATAGACAAATTCTGATTGCAATTCTGACAAGTGCGTGAAAAATACTTGCCATTTCATACATAATAACCTATTGTCATTGCTGATTTTTTTTTTTATTTACGACGGTGCAAAGTCAAAAGTTGTTGGAAACAAAATTCACCCCGCATCACTTTCATCAATCATAATTTATTGTTTGTGGGGTGTGCTAAAATATTGAAGATCAACCTTTCCTCTTCCCATTGAAATTTGTAATAGACGTTTGTTGCTGAAAATCGATGTTGAGTGAACATTTTGGTTACGCATGCATAATATGTTGTCGCCAAGTACCAAATTTTAATTTATACATATAAAAACAACTATTGATGATTAATAATATTCTGAGGACACATTTGGAATGAGCGTGAAAAAAAAATCTGATTTCATGTAGCCTGTACAAAAAAAAATATTGCTGACAATGTTAGCTCGGAAAAACAATACAAATATTACTTATGTAGCTATTTTCAATGCGATCATTTGATCTTATGTTTGTTTTTCTGGTTTTATAATAGTATGGGTCTTGCTCTATCTTTGGATGTATAATACATTGCAGGTAGAGAGATTATTAAGGGTAAAAAACAGACCGATACCATACATGTATCTTCTCGCAGTAGTGCAAATGGAACTTAAGGGGGGTGACCTATTTTTGTTCTGTCCTTTTCTATCTTTCTCTGGCTTGTATCCATTTGGCCCCATTCAGCCTACTGTTATAAGACTTTTATCCCCATCCAGGTGTCAATTTGTTACTGGTGAGCGGTAGCGACCCAGCATATTTTTTATTTTTGTTCGACAGCAGGCTAAATTTGTACATTTTTCGATAGAAAAATGTCTCCGGCGAAGCCGGATTTCTCCATATAATGCTGGCTCGCTATCGCTCGCCAGGAATATATGACACCTAGATGGGGATAAACGTCTTAAAATAGTTGGCTGAATGGGGCCGAATGGATACAAGCCAGAGAAAGAGAGAAAAGGACAGAAATAACAAAAAGCAGGTCACCCCCTTAAGAGAGAACAGTAGGGCTACATACATACTGTACATACGCTTAAGTTTTTATGAAATTGAGATGGTTAATTTTAATTTTCTCTACGTAAAAAATAATAATAATAATAATAAACACTGATCTTGCCTAAACACATTTTACCCAAATGTGAAACTAGTTGGCAAAAGACCATGCTTTCTAAAATAGTGTAGTGCGGTCATAGTCTAGTTTTATGTTATTCTCTCGCAGACTCCATCTACACCCCTCTGTTCAACTATTTTTTTTTAGCAAAACTCTGGGCCTGAAGTTTTTTTTCCACAGTATTTTTCATGTGTATTAAAAAGTGTAAAAATAAAATAAAAAAACAATAAAATATATTTTAATACCGAAGACTACAACTCATCTGAACCCTTTGAATACCAGCGACGTGTGGTATATTGTATTCTAGCTCTATTTAGACGATATTATGCAGCTTGGGAAGGATCTGTGGTAGTTATAAGGGCTGGTTGAGATAGTCCGAAGCCTTGTTGTTGCTAGAGGTCCTTCCTAAGCTGACTAAAATCGTGTAATAGTTGCCAGAATATAATGAAAAAGATGTTAACTCCTCCTGTACCGTCGACATCCTTTGTATTATATTCTGGCTATTACTAATCCTTTGTATTATATTCTGGCTATTACTAATCCTTTGTATTATATTCTGGCTATTACTAATCGTTTGTATTATATTCTGGCTATTACTAATCCTTTGTATAATATTCTGGCTATTACTAATCCTTTGTATTATATGCTGGCTATTACTAATCCTTTGTATTATATTCTGGCTATTACTAATCCTTTGTATTATATTCTGGCTATTACTAATCCTTTGTATTATATTCTGGCTATTACTAATCCTTTGTATTATATTCTGGCTATTACTAATCCTTTGTATTATATTCTGGCTATTACTAATCCTTTGTATTATATTCTGGCTATTACTAATCCTTTGTATTATATTCTGGCTATTACTAATCGTTTGTATTATATTCTGGCTATTACTAATCCTTTGTATTATATTCTGGCTATTACTAATCCTTTGTATTATATTCTGGCTATTACTAATCCTTTGTATTATATTCTGGCTATTACTAATCGTTTGTATTATATTCTGGCTATTACTAATCGTTTGTATTATATTCTGGCTATTACTAATCGTTTGTATTATATTCTGGCTATTACTAATCGTTTGTATTATATTCTGGCTATTACTAATCGTTTGTATTATATGCTGGCTATTACTAATCCTTTGTATTATATGCTGGCTATTACTAATCGTTTGTATTCAGTTTGGGAAGGATCTCTAGCAATCATAAGCCTCCAAACTATCTCGATCCACCCCTTTAACTATCACAGACCCTCCCTAAGCTGCAACAAATCGTCTAAATACTGTATAGCTAGAATAAAATATAACAGAAGTCTCGGGTACAAAAAGGGTTAATTAATGTTCAGGTAACCGAGTGGGTGAACTTTGAATCATAATACAAGCAACTATACTCTGTTCAAAGTAAGTAGACCAAAACTCTTGAATATTCAACTATATATATATATGTAGTATGTGTGCTTGTGGAGCGGGGATGTAATTTTGCTATTGTTGGCGAGTACTGACTGAGCTTCTGCATATTAATTAGTATGTGAATCAGTAAGTTCCGGAGAGACCTGGAGAACTGTGCAAGCCTGGGGGATAAACAGTAACTATAACACTTAGCATATACGTGGAGAATGTCGCACTACTGGAGACTGTGAACCGGGAGCCAGGACGGTACGGTCGGAGGCAGAAATCACGTTTACCTCACTATACCACCTGACTTTAGTTTCTAGTTGCATTGTGAAAATTACCTTTTAAGACACCCAAACGTGTTCTTAAGTTGTTATAATAGTATGGGTCTTGCTCTATCTTTGGATGTATAATACATTGCATGTAGACAGATTATTGAGGGTAAAAACAGACCGATTAGTGTATTATTGCCCAAACATTAGCTACATATTCTAAAGGGTAAGGGCAAAGTTCAAAATAAATTTATTACTAGTAATTCTTATACTAATGTTAGAATCTCACTAGGCTTACAATGTATATTCGGAATACCTAGGCCAAGGTCATACAAGAAACTATACAAATCCAGATGAAACGTCAAGATCACAGGTCAAAGTCAAATATTAGGTCAATATACTAATTAGATCACAGTTCAAGGTAAAATATTAGGTCAATATACTAATTAGATCACAGGTCAAGGTAAAATATTAGGTCAATATACTAATTAGATCACAGGTCAAGGTAAAATATTAGGTCAATATACTAATTAGATCACAGGTCAAGGTAAAATATTAGGTCAATATACTAATTAGATCACAGGTCAAGGTAAAATATTAGGTCAATATACTAATTAGATCACAGGTCAAGGTAAAATATTAGGTCAATATACTAATTAGATCACAGGTTAAGGTAAAATATTAGGTCAATATACTAATTAGATCACAGGTCAAGGTAAAATATTAGGTCAATATACTAATTAGATCACAGGTCAAGGTAAAATATTAGGTCAATATACTAATTTATTTACTTTTCATGCAAACTTCACAACATTTTGGCGAGATAGTTGCACTGTAAATTAAAACATTTTTTTTTAGACAAAGGTCAAGATATAGGTCAAAGGTCAAGGTTAACTATTCTATTAATATAATTATGAAACCAACTGATGTTTTTTTAATGAAATTAGGCATGCTTATTTGATTTTCTTGGGCAACGTCAATGCAAACAAAAAATTTACTCTTACTTGAAGGTCAAGGTCAAAGGTCAACTTCTAATATTTATTAAAAAATATTACGGTACTCAAATTTCGGAAAACTGGCTGTGTTAGTTGCTTATTACTTAAATAACATATATATCAAGTCCATACAAATGTTGTCATAGTTAAGGTCATAGGTCAAGGTCAAAGGTTAAAACAAGAGTGTTTGTTATTTTCCTTAAACTCCTCCTAGACTGTTTAATGTATACACCAAATAGTGCAGGCAAATTCAGTTGGTCAATGCGACGACCATCCAAATATATGTTTTATATTTTTAGTCAAAGGTCAAGGTCACATTATATGGTCACTATTTCTTATATATAAGTTTGTATACAAATTAAACCATATTCAAGGTCACGGTCAAAAGTCAAAATATGATTTTTACTAGCATTTCATATTAACTGTAAAATTCTCACTAGGCATATCATGTATGTTCGGAATACCTAGGCCAAGGTCATAAAAGAATTAAAATAATTCCATTGGATAGATCAAGGTCAAATATAAGGCCAATGTGCTCATTTCTTTACTATTATACAGGATGAACCCCTAGTAACAGACCTGTATATGGGCGTGGTGATGGGGTCCCTGAACCAGAGCAGGAGGGTGATGTGGTCGTCTGGTGGGTGGGTGACGTCACACGGTAGCTCCACCCGACCACCCGCTACACCCGTCACTGACACCACCGATACTGTCACGGGAGAGAGAGAGACAGACACGTGGTTACAGAACACTCATATTATAATTATATTAATCAAATCAATCAGATTCGTACTATGTAATGTAATAATGACTGATATTTGACATGTATGAAGAATTTTACGATAGTTTCTTCTTCGTGTTGTGTTTAATAGACCGAATTGAGGGGCAATCGTATAGAAGAGGAAATAGCTTACCATTGTCAAGGGGGCACTTGTCCGGATAGTCACAATTTATTATTATTATTATTATTATTATTATTATTATTATTATTAGGCCTATATTATAATTATGATTATTATTATTATTATATGATTATTATTATGATTATTATTATTATTATCATTATTATCTATTATTACACACATTCACACACACTCTCTCTCTCTCTCTCTCAACGCAGCCCCCGGCTATCAGTAAGACTCCCCCACACCCCCACCGTCTCCACAGTGGGCGTGGGAGGATACCATTAGCTCCACCAACACGCCCGTGATAATCCTTCCTTTCTTGTGGCCGAAGGAAGCCAACTTGAAACCCGAGGGAAGCAAGAAATCCAATACCGGGCGGGGAAGAGTGGAAGGCCGTCTGGAGGGAGAATATCCTCAACGATTTCCATGACAGGAGAGAAAGGCCGTCTGTAGGGAGAAAACGGCCAACGATTTCCATGACAGCAGTGGAAGGCTGTCTGGAGGGAGAATTTGGCCAACTATTTCCATGACAGCAGTGAAAGACCGTCTGGAGGGATAATTTGGCCAACTATTTCCATGACAGGAGTGAAAGGCCATCTGGAGGGATAATTTGGCCAACTATTTCCATGACAGGACTGGAAGGCTGTCTGTAGGGAGAATAGGGCCAACGATTTCCATGACGAGTGGAAGGCTGTCTGTAGGGAGATTAGGGCCAACGATTTCCATGACAGGAGTGGAAGGCTGTCTGTAGGGAGAATAGGGCCAACGATTTCCATGACAGGAGTGGAAGGCTGTCTGTAGGGAGAATCGGGCCAACGATTTCCATGACAGGAGTGGAAGGCTGTCTGTAGGGAGAATAGGGCCAACTATTTCCATGACAGGCGTGGAAGGCTGTCTGTAGGGAGAATCGGGCCAACGATTTCCATGACAGGCGTGGAAGGCTGTATGTAGGGAGAATCGGGCCAACGATTTCCATGACAGGACTGGAAGGCTGTCTGTAGGGAGAATAGGGCCAACGATTTCCATGACAGGACTGGAAGGCTGTCTGTAGGGAGAATAGGGCCAACGATTTCCATGACGAGTGGAAGGCTGTCTGTAGGGAGAATAGGGCCAACTATTTCCATGACAGGAGTGGAAGGCTGTCTGTAGGGAGAATAGGGCCAACGATTTCCATGACGAGTGGAAGGCTGTCTGTAGGGAGAATAGGGCCAACGATTTCCATGACAGGAGTGGAAGGCTGTCTGTAGGGAGAATCGGGCCAACGATTTCCATGACAGGAGTGGAAGGCTGTCTGTAGGGAGAATAGGGCCAACGATTTCCATGACAGGAGTGGAAGGCTGTCTGTAGGGAGAATAGGGCCAACTATTTCCATGACAGGAGTGGAAGGCTGTCTGTAGGGAGAATAGGCTGTCTGTAGGGAGAATAGGGCCAACGATTTCCATGACAGGAGTGGAAGGCTGTCTGTAGGGAGTTCCATGACAGGAGTGGAAGGCTGTCTGTAGGGAGAATAGGGCCAACGATTTCCATGACAGGAGTGGAAGGCTGTCTGTAGGGAGAATAGGGCCAACTATTTCCATGACAGGAGTGAAAGGCCACCTGGAGGGAGAATATCCCCAACGATTTATATGACACCAGTAATTTGTTTATAACTTGTGATGTGCATACTTAGTCAGATAGAAAAACTTGCCGACAATGTTCACACTAAATAACATGCCGTATCTAACCCTTATGCTTCGAGGAGGTTGCATTTATAATCCAGCATATTTTCAGCTTAAATGTGACAGGTGCTCCATATTATGTTTTTATTCGCAAAGTTTCGCAATTTACCCCCGACTTCGCAAGCGAGTTATGTATTTCCTTCATAAACTATTGTCTACTTATACAGTATAATCCACTACTCTATAACTGATTATAATATACTATCTAAAGCCTGACTCAAGCTTTGTATGGAGATACCGTAAAGTAAGCAAACTGAACTATAAATTGTGACAAATAGAAGAGCATAATGGTTGGCACAGATTCAAGTGTCCCAGGGTAGCCACCAGCTAAAGCCGGTATTGCACGAGCGCCTTTTCCCTCAACATTTATCCTCAACACTGGTCTGGCAATTTATGAAGTCAACATTTAATATATTTCTGTCACCGAAATTTATCTATCATTAGTCTAGTTTCCAATACCGGTGCAAAATACTCCAGAAATGTTGCCAGAAAATGTTTGATCATCGAATGTTGACTATAATTGCTCTCGTGTGATACCGGCTTAAGTCAACTGGGTAACCGAGTTCTGAGCCACAATATATACTACAACAATAACACCAATAAACAATAAACAGAACAAGAAAAAACAAGAAGACGGTAAATAAAGTATAGAAGAAAAAGAGAAAAGAAAAGAAAAAAACAGATGAAAACAAAATACAAAGAAGAGAAAACGAGGTGGAAAAAGATCTCCCATCGACATCTCACAGCCAATTTAATTTCATCCCAGAAGAGAGGAAAGTTCTTCACCCAGGGTAAGAAAACCACTCGGCGGAGCTTGAATTTTTTAAGCCAGACCCTTCCCTCTAACTAACCTCCTGCCTTTCCCTAATTCCTTCAGAGCCGAGAATGAGCAACGGTCTCGATAAGAAGGTAAGTAAAAAATATATATCCTTCTCTTGCCTTTCTTTTGTCTCCTGCCACATTTACTAACGATATATATACTGTAAAGTATCGTTACCACACATTAGTTACTTATCCATCAAATTCAGCCCTCCACTACAAGCAACATATCCACAACCACACTCCATCTCCTCTCGTCCCCACCTCCACCTCCACTTGATATGTGTTAGCCATTACGGAGGCGCAGGGGTTAATAGGGCCTTGAGGGCCACCGTGCTTCAGGAGAGGCCCGGACCATTACTACCCATTAGCGAAGATCGCCAGGCAAGGAGGAGGTGGCCGACAGGACAGGCTGGCGGAACGAGGGGGAACTAAACACACTTCAGTAAATACCAATTAAATACGAATCCCAGACAAGTTGGAAGAATTTATATTAAGGGGAGACTGACCGTTTGTTTGGTCTATTAATTCATGTATTCATATATTTGTTTACTTTCCTCCCTAGACCTAAATCAAGCTTAGAAAAACACCCCCTAGACCCTTCAAGATAAATTTGTACATTTTTCGGTAGAAAATTTCCCGGCCGAAGGCCGGTTCCTCTTAAAATTGCAGGCTCGCTATCGCTCGCCAGGAAAAAATCGACACCTAAATGGCACGAAGGTCTTAAAATTGACAATGAAATGGAGCGAAAGGTGTTAAAATCGCCAAACTAATGGGCCGAACGTCTTATAATCTCAAAACTAGTGGCGCTAAACATGAGGGAGAAGGGGGTCCAGAAAACCGGTCTTCCTCCCCTTAACCTCAGCAATCTGATGAGGACGTTGTTATATCGAACACTATTATACCAACTTCCGAGCTCCAGGAATCACACGCTTAAAAACTCTCTCAACCAACCAACCCTTTTAACCTAAGACATAATTCCAAATGTATGTGAAATAGATTGCTGTGGACTAGATAGATAAGACTCATGACTTATACAATGCGCTAAATACTGTGTATATATATATATATTTTACGCTAACACCGACGAAAGGGATAATATATTCAGTTAATCCATGCCCCCCCTCCCCCGCCTCCATCACCCACCCACCCACACACGCACACACACACGCAAGCACCAACAAAGACGAGAACCCAGGTGCCAAACGCGAATTAAAGCAGGAAAAAATAAAAATTCGAGCCCCCTTCCGCAAAAATCACGAAGGGTAAATGACAATACACCTTAAAGGTGGGGGCGCATGGGTTGAGGTAAACATGGACAAATAATCACCAACCTGCATATAATTATCCTGTTAAATGCCATGTCACTGAAATAATTATTAACAATGGTATAAAGGATTTTGCGGATCGTCTATACCGGGCCTGTGACGTCATAGTGACGTCACACCAGTATCCTCATCCTGGACTGGATGGTGGACTTACACTCTTGTGACGTCACTGGTCCGGTATAGACGATCCACAAAATCCTTTATACCATTGTTAATAATTATTTCAGTGCCATTACATTTTGCAAGATAATTATGTACAGCTTGGCGATTATCATTCCATGTTTATCTCAACCCATGCGCCCCCACCTTTAAGGGGAGATGGGTCGTTTTTCTAGATCCCCTTCTCCCTCGTGTTTAGCCCCATTAGTTTTCAGATTTTAAGATGTTTGCCCTATTAGTTTGTCGATTTTAAGACCTTCCACCCCATTTCCTTGTCAATATTAAGACCTTTCGTGCTATTTAGGTGTCGATTTTTTCTTGGCGAACGATAGTGAGCCTGTAATTTTAGAAGAACCGGCGTCGGCCGGGACATTTTTCTACCGAAAAATGTACAATTTAATCTAGATGGGGGATCTAATGGATGTTTTCTTAAGTTTGACGGAGTTCTAGGGAAGAAACTAGAAAAATTATTAATAAACGAAAAAAAATAGACCAAAACGTTAACCATCCCCCCTTAAACGTTAACCATCCCCCTTAAACGTTAACCATCCCCCTTTAAACGTTAACCATCCCCCCCTTAAACGTTAACCATCCCCCCTAATTATGTCGATGATGTTGGAGGGGAAAACCTGGAAGTGATCACCGAATTACACTCGTGGTCGGTATTACAGGTATTACAGGTATTATTGGGATATTTATTTTATACACTTTTTGTGCATGACAATCACACATTTGTATAACGTTTTAGATTAGGGTAACCTCAGGCATATACATAATATATTGGAATTGGACCCACATACGCTGTTCTCGGGCAGTACAATATGCAGAGGATGTGAGAGAAAGACTAGGGTTATCTTACAGTCCTGGGTTCAAATCAAAGAGAAGATATTATTGGGATGAAATGTGAGTTCATCCAGAAACCCCACCAACACCAAATTTGGTTTGGTAATCGGTAGGCAATTTATAATCAGCTTAGGAAAGCCATATCATGAAACTACCTTTAGTAACTCCAGTATAATGAATCCATGATAGTAAACTAATGCTAAATTATTTTCGTAAATTGAGAAAAGACTCTTCAAAGCGAGGGAATGATTATGATCTACTGTATATTTTGTTTAATATGACTATTCTATAAACTGATCCACGGCCTTCTATTCAATCAAGGAAGGCTGTATTTTCTACATATAATTAATCGGTTGACTATTACCAAATTATAGAAATACCTCTCTTACTCAAGTCCATTTTAAGTTATGAGAGATTGTCTGCCACGACTTCTAGATATTACCCATGATATTAAACTATCTCTTCGCCTATATATACTATACAGGAAAAGGTTAGAATAGTTTATGGTAACTAATAACATATACCAGCGTTGCCAGGCACATATACAGTATATACACGAAAACCCCAATTTCCCCGGGATATAAACATTCGCCCCCGTCGGCCCCAAAAGACCATATTAACCCGACCCCCTACATCACCACCAAAACTCCTAATAATTAACACGCTTAAATTGCCAGCCAAAGTGCGCGGGGCTAAAAAAAAATAAAAAATAAAAAAAAGTAAAACAAACAAAAATGTAAAACAAAAAGGGGGGGTGGGGTGGGGGGGTGGGGGGAATTAGCCAGAGCAGGTTGGTATGACGACGAGGCCCTAAGTGGCACAATCCAGTTTTGACTATATATAACTCAATTGTTTTAAGGGGAGGTTATTATTATTATTATTATTATTATTATTATTATTATGATTATTATTATGATTATTGTTATTATTGTTTTAAGTTTCCTCCCTAGACTTCCATCAAGCTTACAAAAATACGCCCAAGATCACTCTTCGAGATATTATATTTGTGTATTAGAATTATGCTTGCAAATAAGCATGATATAATGTAAAAAACTATTCTAAATTATGTCTTCAAACATTTAAAAAGTTGATCGTTCAAAAATTACTACCCCAGTTGTTGATAGAATACGCTGTAAGGATATTGTGTTTCATTTTTGTATTTCTTATTATTTACAACTTCACCCAAACCCACCTTCCCCCATCCTGTACTGAACCTGTGGCCACTAGCATCCATCCACCTGTACCAGACACGTTATAGTTTTGTGTTGGATGTGTGTTCTTCTGTTCCTTTTACAATGTGAAGTTCTGTTCTCTCAGGCACCTGTTTCAACATCACAGTTTCCTCTACTGGGGTGGTGCTGAAAAATGGGTAAAATATGCGAGTATACGGTTATGGACATTTATTATATTCCAAAAATAAGGTTTCATTGATATTCTTATTTTGAATGATACAATTGTAATGCCCATTACATGAAATACAATGTTTTTCATTTTGATTTTTAATGCTGAAAGCTTCATAATGATTTATTTTCATACGAAAATTAAACAAAGGAAAACTGCACATTACCCCCCCCCCCCCTGCCAACTCGGCTAAGTGATACGATTTTAATCGTCCTGGTACTATAATGGAACCTCTCTGAATGACAAATATCTAATGATAATAAGTCTTAAAAAAAAAAAAAAAAAAAATCAGTTGAAATAGACGCACCCTGGTAAACAAAACAGTGTACTTTTACGTTGCGAATCACAGGTGGAGGGATCACAGGTGTGGACAGTAAACGATTGGTGAACGGAAACTAGTGGCAGTGGAGGGTGAAGAGAGGTAGGGGAGGAGCTGGTGGTAACATATAAATGGTAGGCGAGTGTGGTTGGAATAAAACAATACTACATGAACAGAATTGCATACCGGTACACTAAAGTTACCTTTTGTGATGGCAAACCAGAATATCATATGCCAAAAGTAACATTGCATTAGTATGTATTTATCAGATGTTCATTATTTTCCAAACTGCATTAGTAACATTGAAAAATATATATTAAAAAAAAAACTAGCTACCTAACTTCGATCTTGCATATATTATAAGATATTCACATAGATACACCTACAGTACATTTTCACAAAACCTCTTAATAGCATTATACTATATTTATAAATATTACCCCCGTTACTGAGAGATGGACAAGCAATGGAAATAATGATCCCGCTTGGCCTCTCATTCCTTCTATCTTTTCTCCTCCTCCTCCTTCCCCTCCCCATCCTCCCTCCCTCCCTCTCACTCTCACTCTCTCTCTCTCTCTCTCTCTCTCTCTCTCTCAGCTAGAATACAATGTTGTCCACCTCTTTGTGATGGCAAGATCTGTGTAGTCAGTGTGGATATGTAAATCTTTGTTTATTTGTTAATATTGTTTGACTCCCCAAGACACATTAATACGCAGCTATACCAAGCCGGATAATAGTAACCAACAAATCGAACTTACATTTATCCATATGCATTTTGAAGGGCTCACCAGCGTCCAAGAAGGATGGATAACATTCCATAATTCCACATTCCACATTCCACATTCCACATTCCCACCCCTAATAAAAAAATAAATAAATATACAATAGAAAAAAAATACTCCCAGTGCGGAAACGACAGAACAAAGAATGTAATCAAACCCCTTTGGTACGATAGTAATATTAGTAAAGCAATTAGAGCAAGAAATATTGTATACAGGATAATAAACAAGATATTTGATGGATCAAATAACAAATATCAATTACAAAGACACGAATTTCATTCCCGGTGGTTACACTTTATTCTGAAATATAAAATATATCAGTGACTTGCTTTTCAACTAATTCGACAACACATCATTATAATATCGAATTTTATCAAACAAAAAAGGTTCGCATGTTTATTCAATATAGTTGCTTCTAATCTCCAACTCTATATTTTGAGAATTTAACTTGTTTTGAAAAGGTTAGTACTAAGAGAGGAAATAGATTTTCCCTTTCAAATCCTAAATCTCATTTCCCCTGCGCTTCCTCTGCTCTCGGTCGCTCCCCGCATATTGCAGGCTAGTATTTTTCAGTCCACGAGTCATATACTAATTTCCTCTCACATACAACTTCATAGGGAAGGCGATGCAAAAGGGATAATTCTGGTGCAACACAATTAACCTCTTCTGTACCGGGGACGTATTTTGTACTTTATTTTGGCTATTATTAGACGATTGTATTCAGTTTCAAAAAGGGCCTCCAGCAAATAATATGCTTCGAATTATCACACTTAACCCTTTTCACTACCATAGATCCCTCTAAAACAACACAAAATCGTCTAAATATTGCTAGAATATAATTAAAACAACGTCTCCGGTACAGAAGGGGTTAAGACACAATTTGAAATGTGAAATATATATTTACCATCAAACTGCTAGTGATGTAACTCTCCAAATCGACAGGTTAAAAAACGAAACATTCACATTTATTTGTGTTCAATCAGTTGATGGTGTTGTTATTTCATCAAGGGGGGTAGTGCTTGTTTTGGGGGGTCTATATTTATATATATTAATATATTTTTGAATTTCCTCGCTAAACCTCCATCAAGCTTAAGAAAACACCCCCTAGACCCCTTTTCAAGATATATTTGTACATTTTTCGGTAGAAAAATTTCCCGGCCGAAGGCCGATTCCTTTTAAAATTACAGGCTCGCTACCGCTCGCCAGGAAAAAAATAGACTCCTAAATGGCATGAACGGTCTTTATATTGACAAAGAAATTAGGCGCAAGGTCTCAACATCGCCAAACTAACGGAACAAGTCTTAAAATCGCAAACTAATATGCTAAACATAAGGGTGAAGGGGGTCCGGAAAAAGCGAGAACCTTCCCCTAAATATTGTTTTATTAATGTTACCACAAACGTTATATAATGAGTTCAGTACCGGTACGTTGGATACGATGCTGAAAAAATAAGACAGTGTTATGCAAAATAAGACAGTGTTATGCAAAATAAGACAGTGTTATGCAAAATAAGACAGTGTTATGCAAAATTATTGGACATGAATTTCTAATACTGCAGAAAATATGTGTGGAATATCTTGATAATATATAAAATATGTGTGGAATATCTTGATAATAGCAACATGTATTCAGATTAACATACCCAGTCAAATACCGCACGCTAATTTCAGTGCAAGTATTACAATAATCTTAACCAGATTCAGGCAAAGTATATTAACATTATCTCTCAGCTACTTGGAACAAATCAAGTCAACCAAAAAATTTAATCATTATTTAACGTTTTATTAGTAGAGACCGAGATATGTAAATGGGCCGAACCCAGTATTTATTTAGTGTGTCAATAACATAATACCCAGTAGTCTATATATTTAAGGGGGCCCACCTCGTGTTTTGTTTCTCTCTCTCTCCCTCTCTCTCTCTGGGTTGCATCCATTCGGCCCCATTCAGCCTACTGTCTTAAGACGTGTATCCCCATCCCGGTGTTTATTTTTTCCTGGCGAGCGGTAGCGAGCCAGTATAACTTATAAAATGTTTTTGACAGCGGGCTAAATTTTATCATTTTTCGATAGAAAAATGTCGCCGGAGAGGCCGGATTTCTCCATACAATGCTGGCTTGCTATCGCTCGCCAGGAAGAAATCGACATCTGGATGGGGATAAACGTCTTAAAACAGTTGGTGAATGGGGCCGAATGGATACAAGCCAGGGAAAGAGAGAAAAGGAGAGGAAGATAAATGAAAAGCCGGTGACCCCCCTTAAGGAACACCCCGTGCTTAACATTAATCCTCCACTACAAACCCCAATGCACTTGAATAAATTAATGAAAGCATATGGTCCTCCCGGGATTCGAATTCGGGACACCACACCCAGAACATAAGCATCTAAACCATTAAACCACCAACACAGTTAAAGGCTATGTTACATACAGTTGTATTGTTTTCTGCGGCTCCAAGACATACTATCTAAGATTAATAGATCATGACTCTTATATCAATTTGAATGCAATTTAAATTTAAACCAGTCATCTGAATGAAAATATTATGAATGAAAATATAGCGTAGCAAATAAATTGAAAGAAAAATATTACTTCACCATGAAATGTAAAAACAATTGACCCCCGGAAATAGGAAAGACAAATACATATACCCGAACAATAAAAAGAGACAATAAAAGTATCATGAACCGAGGGGAGAGAGAGAGGGTGAGTGGGAGAGGAGGGGAGATAGGGAGAGGGAGAGGAGGGGAGAGAGAGAGGGGAGATACAGGTTATAGAGAAAGAGGTGGACACAGAAGGGTGAAGGAAAATAACAGAACGAGGGAAAAATGGGGAAGAATAACGAAGGAAAGGATAAAGGGAGGTGAGAGAGAGAGAGAGAGAGAGAGAGAGAGAGAGAGAGAGAGTGAGTGAGTGAGTGAGTGAGTGAGTGAGTGAGTGAGTGAGAGAGAGAGAGTGAGTTTGTGTGTTACACAGAGTTTCACAGACCTTACAGTCCCTACTAAGTGGTCTGGCCTTAATACTACTAGAGACAGGAACAGTCTACCCTCCTGCTAAAAAGGCACACCGGAAAATAGGATAAAGTGTAACCTTTTGGATCAAGAAATGCCCACAACGAAAATTTTATTATAGGGTAGAAAGAAATTAGTCTGAAAGATTACTTACACTTACATACCAACTGATTTTAAATACACTCATTCAGAGAGAGAGAGAGAGAGAGAGAGAGAGAGAGAGAGAGAGAGAGAGAGAGAGAGAGAGAGAGAGAGAGAGAGAGAGAGAGAGATCATATTACGGAATGGAAGTAAGACTGCCTTTTTCTGTTTGGCCTCCTGTTGTATTAATTTTGTACGAACACTAATTGTACTTCGTAAATTAATTTTGCTCAAAATGAAAGAAAGAAAAGTAAGTTACGTTGGTTATGTGAGGTCTCTTCCATATCCACGTTCTGCCTCTTTCAAGTTCAAACCTTATTTCGAATTTTATGAAAGTATATTAATTATGCTTTCATTAGTTTATTCAAGTGTATTGGGGTTTATAATGGAGGATTAATGTTAAGAACGGGGTGTTTCTTAAGGGGGCCCACCTCACTTTTATTTTCTCTTTCTCTCCCTCTCTGTTTGGCTTGTATCTATTCGGCCCCATTCAGCCTACTGTTTGAAGACGTTTACCCCCATCCAGGAGTCAATATTTTCCTGGCGAGCGGTAGCGAGCCAGCACATACATATTTTTTTGTTTTTACAGCAAGCTAAATTTGTACATTTTTCGATAGAAACATTTAAAATTTTCAATTAGTTGCAACTGAACCAAGACCAAGGAGACTTATTGGTTCCAGAGAGACATTGGCCTTTGCAGATAAGAGTCGTGTGGCAGATTTCTAGATATAAGAGAGAGAGAGAGAGAGAGAGAGAGAGAGTGTGTGTGTGTGTGTGTGTGTGTGAGTGTGTGAGAGAGAGCAACTCTAGCGTTTGGAAAATAGTTTGTTTTAATGTGAGATAACGTCCAGTACTATGTACCATGGAATTATCGTGCATTACGTGTGTAAGTGCAATGTAAACAACATGAACGGGGCTTGGGTGAAGGCAAACTGTAAATATGCTCGAGAATCTAAAAATCATTAGAGCCATTAAGGGGGTAGTGGTTATTTTTGGGGGTTTATATATATATATTTATTTATTTATTTATTCACTGGTGGTAAGTGTGCCAATCGCTGTCTATTATTCCCTTATATATTTAGACTATAATGCAACCTAGTCTAATTTGATGAAATGCCATGCTTAAGGAGAGGTTTTTAGTTTGGTCTCTAGATATCCATCAAGCTTAAGATTACACCCCCTTGAGCCCCTTTCAAGATAAATTTGTACATTTTTCGGTAGAAAAATGGCCCGGCTGAAAGCCGGTTCCTCTTAAATTACAGGCTCGCTATCGCTCGCCAGGATAAAATCGACACCTAAATGGCACGAAAGGTCTTAAAATTGACAGAAATGGGGCGAAAGTTCTTAAAATCGTCAAAATAATGGGGCCAACGTCTTAACATTAGAAAAGCAATGGGGCTAAACGTGAGGGAGAAAGGAGTCAAGAAAAAAATCCCTCAAGTGGAGATCTCCCCTTAACGTAGGAGATTATCAGATTTTGTGTATTCAGTGACAGAACACCAGTATTATTTGTGTATTCAGTGACAGAACACCAGTATTTTTTGGTGTATTCAGTGACAGAACACCAGTATTTTTTGTGTATTCAGTGACAGCACACTAGTATTATTTGTGTATTCAGTGACAGAACACCAGTATTATTTGTGTATTCAGTGACAGAACACCAGTATTTTTTGTGTATTCAGTGACAGAACACCAGTATTATTTGTGTATTCAGTGACAGAACACCAGTATTATTTGTGTATTCAGTGACAGAACACCAGTATTTTTTGGTGTATTCAGTGACAGAACACCAGTATTTTTTGGTGTATTCAGTGACAGAACACCAGTATTTGTTTGTGTATTCAGTGACAGAACACCAGTATTTTTTGTTTAAGTATAGCACTACAGTAACTACGTAAATTTGTAATAGCCCACACTAATGACACTGTTTAACTTTAAATAGTTGGATAGTGAAGAGACAAACATCAACGGTATTCCTTAAATGTCAGTTAGATACCACGTCTAGGAAAAGATAAAAACATATGAAAATAGTGAAATTAATTAGAAAGGAAACATGAGAGGGATATAAATGAGACATGAACGGAAAAAAAGGAGAGGACAAATAAATACATGCAAAACATACGATAAACGAGAGAACTTACCTGTTGAAAAATGCCCGATAGAATTTAAAATAATGAAACATTATTGCCAAACAAAATTCACAGTTAAAAAAATTACAATATATTACTGTGAAGCACATTTTACGAAAGTTGTTACTGTGCTGGGCAGAATTTGTACTTTGAAATTTCGAGATATTAAAATTTTATTTTTCATCGCGTTAAAGTTTCTGGTTTGCACTTAGCTTAAAATATAGATAATATCTTTGCAACATTAATTTTAAAAAGAGCCATGAATTTCGAATGTGTGTCCTGCGCTCAAGTAAAAGTTAGAACTAAAATCAAATAATAGTACTCATTTAGGGAGATAAAAACGACTAATCTGTCGGAGCAAATGGAAGAGGGGAGTTAACAGGTTATTAAGTAAATCTAAATGTGATGGTGAAACAAGGAGGGAAAGAAGACATATATATATTTGTTTTATTTATGAACTATTTGTAAGAATCTATACTGGAAACAACATGACGCCTAATAGAACACACCATTTGCATAGTATGACGCATGTTAACCCCTTCAGTAGCGTAATTTTCATACTATGACTAACAGTAGCCCAGTTTTACTCAATTCAGAAAGGAGGACATCTGAGAATCGAAGAAAGTAAAAACTACTGTATATCAGTTAGCCCTCTTGCAGCCACATATCTTCCTAAATTGAATGAAATCATCTAACAATATCTATAAAATTAGAAAGAAGGCGTTAGCATACTGAAGTGGTTAAGGTAAACAATATAACGGATATTCCCTAAATTATAAAATATGTTCTAAAGATACACCGAACATTAATTGAAATATACGCCTAACGCAATACTTCCCCTGCCTCTCCTTGGGAAGTGATATACGCTACATATTTTCTGATTCTTGAAAGCGAAAGAATCAGCGTTTGTTCTGAGAAAAGTTTCAGCTTAATGGATTTCGTTATTCCAAATTGCATTTGGCGATTGGAGACGTACATAAAATTATTTTGTTGTTGTTAGCAGCTAATGTTTTGTTGTTGTTAGCAGCTAATGTTTTGTTGTTGTTAGCAGCTAATATGTTGTTGTTGTTGTTGTTAGCAGCTAATATGTTGTTGTTGTTGTTAGCAGCTAATGTTTTGTAGTAGTTTGTATTATATTTTAGTCATTCATGAAAGTTTAAAGAAACGCGTTTTCCATAACTTTTTAAAATGCAATTTCACATTAATTGACATTAAGCCCTCGTTGTATTATTATTAAACAGGATAGCCGAATCTCAGACCGAAGTGCAAGTCATTGGTAGAAAGCCATTTGGGGATTACAACCGCGTATTTTAAGAGCCCAAACAAATATAATCGCGGAGCTACAGAACCAATAATCAAGATCACAAGGGCGAGGAAGGATAGGAGTTGGAGGTCTATATCATGCCAAACTACTTTGTCATTATGCTTAAAGTCATATTTGTCTGTCTTTTGATAGTCTTTATGTTTGTTACTTGCCGATCTTTGATTCATGATGTATTTTGTGGGGAGTGTGAGTGTTTACTATTTGGCATGTTAGGAAGAAGCCAGAGCCAAGATTAAGATAAATAATAACCTGGATGTGAGGGAATTTAACCTTTGTTGACAGAGTGGTATGTGTGTGTGTGTGTGTGTGTGTGTGTGTGTGTGTGTGTGTGTGTGTGTGTGTGTGTGTGTGTGTGGAAATAATTATATACGAATCTCTAGAGCTCTCTCACTCACTCACACTCTCTCTGTCACTCACACACACTCTCTCTCTTTCTCTCTGTATATGTATGTATTATGAGAACGAGCTAAATATATCGTACTGCAACAGCAACACATCAATCATTGCACCACTAGCGACAGTAGCAGCAGCAGTAAGAGTGGTTCCCTCCCCAGTTCGCAATTCAGAAAATATAAACAGTGTTGAGGTGGTGGGAGGGGAGGTGAAGCAGCAATATCCGCCTGCTGCCTCTTTCAATATATGTTCAGGCATTTCAGTAGATGACTTGAGGGGGGATGGTTGATTTTTCTGGCACCCTTTCTCCCTCATGTTTCGCACCACTAGTTAGGTGATTTTAAGACATTCGGTGCAGTAGTTTGGCAATTCTAAGACCTTTCGACCCATTTTGTTGACAATATTAATACGTTTCGTGCAATTAGGTTTCGATTGTTTCCTGGATAGCGAGCCTGGTAGGCGATCACAAACAGGCTAATAAACATACTTTATATATATACTTTGTATGTACTGTATGTACAGTCGCGCTAATAAGTCATGTCCCAGCTGTCATTACGTTTGGCTTGCTCTGTGCTGTATTAATGTCTGTCAGATGTTGAATAGGGTGGGTAGGTGTAGGAACATGTTTGTATATTTCATTCGATATGAACAAATAAAGCTTAGACATTGCCGATACAAATTATTGATCAAAACATACTGGATACCGAGACATCACTTATTAGCGCGACTGTACACGCATCTATGTTGAGAGCTCATTATCACCATCGCTCGATTATGTGGGGTTACAAAAGCAATCAATTTACCTCTAGGTCTATTTGATGCCTTAGTCACACAACTCCAAAATAGTGTGTTCATAAAAGACTCAATTCCTTCATGCCACCTTCTAGCATAACTCATGGTTTTCTTCAGAATACTATATCATATTTAGCACTCAGTTATATCAGTGCAAGTATTTAAATAGTATAAGGAATTTCATCAGTATACGTTGTCATATACCTGTAGAACTATTGCATTAGCTCATGTTCAAGCTTAAACCATCCTGTCCCACCGGGAAACGGTAATACATACCACTTCACATACTTGTGAAAGTGGTTAGACTTTATTCCAATAGTAAACGATCGTATATTAGAAATCAGTTCCTTTAATGCACGGATAATTTTTGTTTTTATTAATATTAACTCGGACATTACCACACAGGGTTTGTAGGTTTGAATACGTATAATTTAGATGTATAATAACTATTTACATGCTAAATATGTGAGCTTTCGGTAAAAATGAGAGTGTGTTTAGCATTTACAACAATAATGTGCAGTACAATACAGAGTTACGTACCGTATACCAATTACAGTATATGAGTATTATTTGTTTTCAAAGCACAAGCATTGGCTTAATTTGCATACTGAGTACTTTGCATATATTTAAAGCATAAATAGTGATCATTCGAAATACATGGTTTAATTTAACTAGAACTTCTAAGCTACTGTGCACGTTATCACATTATATTCTCAAATGATACTGGTAAAGAAAAGATGAAGAAAGTACGAATGGATCGATATTATTAACCCGAAGTTAATATTAGATTGTTAAATATTTTATCTAGATTCTGATAACATGAAAGAAAATTTGTATTAGTACATTACAAGAGGATTAGATAGAAAACTTACAATATTACACGGTGAAAGCAATCCATACATAAATTCCATCATGTACCTCACGGTAATTGGAAACAGATCATACGTTACTTAGGGCCGAGGAAATTTGCAACAGCTCGCCCAGCCAATGTGGAGGAGGCGGTGAAAGAGGATTTACCGACTGAAGCCATGAATATTGATGCTGGGGAGAACGGCGAGGCTACAGTTTTGAGAGGATTGGGTATACCAGGTGGAGGAGAAGGAGGAGGAAAAGGAAGAGGAGGAACGGGGTGAACCAGGCGGAGGAGGAGGAGGGAGGGAGGGCACCATATAGACTTCTAACGACAGTCCCCATAAGCCGAAAAGGTATATCCCGAGATTTAATCAATTATAGTCCGTTCATTCTAGGTTGGGCAGAAATCGTAACCCCTAACCTCTCATAACTCAAAAAGGACTAGAGTAATTGAGATAATATTTCTACCAAATAGGGAGACTTGGCTAGGGAACATGTTTACACATTGACAGCTGTTCTAGCCCTTTTTGAGTTACAGAGGTTAGAGGTTACGATTTCTGCCCAACCTAGAATGAACGGACTATAGGATAATACCCAGGAGGCCTACACTCTGCATTAATCCAATAATTATCAACTAAATTATATTACATTGTATTTTAGTTACATATTATATGAGTTAGACCTTTCATTGTTCATTTGCTTGCACACGTAGGCCTAGTTGGTACACTACTATGATGAAAGGCACAAAGAGAACAAAGGTTAAGGAAAACAGTTATTTGATAGTTCTGGTGTAAGATTATGTTTGTTAATATTTCACCAGTGTGTCAAAAGATTTCCCTGTAATATAAATATCACTGATGACGATGTTACCAATGTTCACTCTGTTCCATGGAGAGTGATCAATAAACACTATACTATTATTATTATTGTGAGAGTATAAAACAAAAAAAAACAAAAATCCAAATATACGAAATACACGCACCAAAATGTTTGCATGATATGAACAATCAGGGAGCTGGAGTAGAAGTTGCAAATCATATAATTATATTCAGAATCGCGAGTATCAGCTTTACTATTATATTCATATATAAAATAATATATAGATAAAATAATTATGATAAACAAATTATGATTACAATGTTGGAAAGCGCGTGAAAATTATTTTATTTCATATACAAAATATTGCTCAGCATATAACAAAATTATGATAAGGTAAACTCAAAAGAACGATTATATATGTTATTATATATCACTATTCACTGTGATCCTTTGATATTGTACGATATTTTGTTCGTTTTTTTTAATGTTTTTTATACTGTAGTAGCCTATGACTGTTTGTATACTGTAGTAGCCTATGACTGTTTTTATACTGTAGTAGCCTATGACTGTTTTTATACTGTAGTAGCCTATGACTGTTTGTATACTGTAGTAGCCTATGACTGTTTTTATACTGTAGTAGCCTATGACTGTTTTTATACTGTAGTAGCCTATGACTGTTTTGCTATTTTTTTGGATGCATTTACAGTGCATGTGGAGGCAATTATTGTGAGCTAAAACAGTGATAAAATACGTGAATAACATTTATCATCTCGTGGCTGCGCTTTAATGGAAATTAAAACAGATACTCATCTGAGCATCAGGGGGTTAAAGACCCTAAGTTATTCAAAGATATAGGTACAGATCACTCTTCAATCCTGCTGACCTTTCGTCAAGCTCAATTAAGCAAGCTTAACACGTTTGAGCTAGACTATTTTTGTGGCAGTCATAAAATATTATCTTAGGCTTGTGCATAAACCTGTAACTGTCTTGATAGCGTAATGCTTTCAGTGTGCGGAATTTCGGTGTGAGTATCCTAGGTTCGAGTCCTTGGAGTACCACATGTATTCATTACTTTCATTGATTTCATTAGTTAGGTTTATTTGGAAATTAATTGGTGGGTTGGTGAAAACAAACATTAATTTAACTTTCACGCATCAGCCGTATTATAGTACTGCCGATGGAGCTGGTTACGAATGATGTAATTCAAAATACGAAAGAATTGTGCATACGGCAATAATAGTTACCCTTTGAGGTGCAGAAGAAAGCAATAAACTTTCATAAATTTACGGCAGGGCCTTCATGTTTAAACAGGGTCCCAATGGATGGCGCGCAAATAAACTATTATAATATTATTGCTGTTTAATTAAAACCACAATAATCACGTCTACTGTAATGAGTTATACATGACAAACCCATACTAGATGATATTTCATACTCAAATGTGTTCAATAATATTAAAAATTTCATCGTTCTCTCTCTCTCTCTCTCTCTCTCTCTCAAGAAAGTTTCAGGATGCAAGCGAGTAGGGAGGAATAAAAACAGTGAAACCTAAGGCGCCGGCTGGTTGGTGGAAGATGAAGAAATCGCTAAATGTTTTTTCCCAAAATACAGGAACGGAGGAAAAGGTATTGAGATAGGGGGCGACCGGACAATTCAACCAGTATACTATTTCAACCAGAAGCTCTCAACCAGTACCAAATCCACCAATACGATTAGGTACGATCATATCAATGATCTCATATCTACCACTCATAATCCAATACATTCCTACGCAGATGACTCAACACTCCACAGTTCCTTCACATTTACCAATTCTTTCACCCAACCCGATCTTATAAATTCAAAAATAAGCACTGCAATTTCTCTGAACCAGGACCTTTCTAGAATTGAAGAATGGGGACAAAAGAATCTAGTTTCCTTTAATACACAGAAAACCAAGTACATTCAATTTTCTAACCGACAGAATCTCAATGACTCCCATATATTTTTTAATGATGTAAATATTCCCACTTCCCATAGTATTGACATTCTCGGTGTAACATTAACTACTAACTTGAGCTGGACACATTATGTTAGAAGCATTGCTAAGAATGCCTCTAAAAAAATGGGACTCCTGTACAGAGTTCGAGAATTCTTCACTGACGAGCAGTTGGCCGTAATATATAAAAGTCATGTGCGTTCTCAGATGGATTACTGTTCACCTCTGTGGAGTGGAAGTGGAGTGGTTGCATTGAGGCAGTTGGACAAAATTCAAAATAAAGCTATTAGATTATTCAATAACCCTGCAATCACACAGGACCTTCCTACATTATCCATACGAAGAAACGTTGCATCCCTTGCATTATTCTACAGATATTTTCACAGCAATTGTTCCGAGGAACTTGCTTCAATTGTGCCGCCTCTCCACATCTTTCCCCGTAGAACTAGGGCAGCTGAGAGCGCCCATGAATTTACACTTTCTCCTCCACAATGCAGAACTTCTGCTTATCAAAATTAATTTATCCCTAGAACTACTACTCTTTGGAATTCACTTCCCTCGAATTGCTTTCCACAAACTTACAATCTACAAATGTTTAAATCCAGTTGTTACAAACATTTTATGAATGGAGGATGCCTTTAGGCACATGGACCTTTTTGTTTTATCTGTGTTTTTCCTTCCTCCGTTCATTGTCTCTTAAAAAAAAAAAAAAAAAAAAAAAAAAATTAGGTTAGGTTAGTACTATATTTTGGCACTGGTTTGGTTGGTCTTGGTTGATTTGGCACTGGTTGAGAGCTACTGGTTGAGATGTCCGGGAACCGAGATAGGGATATAGGCAGCTTGGGGAAGAAAATAAGATACTGGCAAGGGGAACTGTCAAAAACAATTGTGAAGTGTTCGCTTAAGGGGAGATGGGCCGGTTTTCTAGACACCCTTCTCCCTCATGTTTAGCCCCATTAGTTTTTGTTTTGTTTTCTATTTTAAGACCTTTCGCCCAATTTCTTTGTCAATATTAAGGTCTTTCGTGCTATTTAGGTGTCAATTTTTTCCTTGGCGAACGTTAGTGAGCCTGTAATTTTGGAAGAACCGGCATTCAGCCGGGAAATTTTTCTACCGAAAAAATTATAAATTAATCTACAAGGGGGATCTAATGGATGTTTTTTTTGTTTAAGTTTGATTAAAGTCTAGGGAGGAAACTAGAAAAATAATACATTAACAAATCGACCAAAAAGTGAACCATCTCCCCTTAAAGTAAATGCTTATCTCGCATAACCAATAAAATACTAAAAATCAGCACCACCACTTTGTTTAACCCAATGACTGCGGGCGACATAATGGATCCCTTCTATGTCAATAATATAGGTTTGCTTTGGCCGATGTACTCATACATTTTGGTATTACCGGCTGACTTGGTAGTACAGTTGGCCAAATAAATTGTGTCGCCGCTATCATAACGTTTTGCTGGCTGTATGCTGTATTAATGTCTGTCAGATGTTGAATAGGGTGTGTAAAGATAGGAAAACGTTTGTATATCTCACTCGAAACAATGAACTTATTTGGCCGACTGTACCGACTTGCTCAGCTTGTTGCCTGATGCTTCCATAAACTTTTAACCACTTCAGCTGACGCCTTTTTAGTCTTAATTCTTGTTAAGCTTAGATGATTTTATGCAGCTTAAGAAGGACCTACTGTATGTACTAAGATGATTTATTGAGATCGTATTTACCTATTTGAGACGTATAAGTAAATTATAAACTAAAGAAGATCGTTGTAAATTGTACAACTGTGCAATCGTCAGCACAAGTATCTGGTAGGCCAACACTACAATATGATATAATTGAGACAGTGAACAATGAATGTGGGAAAACTCGTGTATGTGCGTAAAATGCGTATATTTAAGTATTGCATATGCTTGTTTGTATTGTTTATTATTAGTAGTACCACTTTTCACAACAAGCGATTGTACAATCGCCTGTACTGCAAATGGTCCATTTTAAATATAATGTTTACATTCAGATACAATATTTGTATATATTACTTTTGAAAACATAACCAAATCGGTGTTCTCCCTCCATCAATGTTTACTGTTAAATATTGATCATATGCTAGTTAGTATAATTAAGCAGGTGTAAGAAACTGTATATCGCTTTTCTATAAAGTTACTCCCTCAATAATAAATATTTTAATAAAATGCCCTGGCTATAAGATATATGTAGACAGACATTCTTTCATGAGCAGGTTTTCACATCACTTCTCTAAAACGGATAAAGCCGGATTCTGAAAAATAATCCAATGTACTCAGCCTTTGTTAGGCTTAGCGGTAAAAAAGCCGGGCTTCATGTTCTAAAATCTTATAATATAATCCTTACTTGGGAAATATTATATATATATATAAAAGAGAGAGAAAGAGAGAGAGAGAGAGAGAGAGAGAGAGAGATAGAGAGAGAGAGAGAGAGAGAGAGAGAGAGAGAGAGAGAGAGAGAGAGAGAGAGAGAGAGAGAGAGAGATAACATATTAAATAATCTGGATTCATAATTCTGGGAGGGTGTGTTATTATTATCCTGGTCCAACTACCTGCATGAAAGGTGTCTCAAAATTAATTAGTTGTTTATCTTCTGCTCTTTTCGCCTGAAAGGTGCTGCAACTAAAATATATCAGGCAGCGAACAATGCCGTATTTGCATACATAATGCTTTTCTTGCAACTCTGAAATATGAAGTGTAGCATATGAAAATATTTACATACCCGGTACCAGGAAATCGTTGGTATTATATATATATATATATACATATATACGGTTATATATATAATATATATATATATATATATATATATATTATATATATATATATATATATATATATATATATATATATATATATATATATATATATATATATATATATATATATATATATATATATATATATATATATATATATATATATATTGTATATACATGGGCTCTGAAGAAAAAGGAGAAAAGAGGGCTGGATGTGATGGAGCTGCTTGAGGAGTATGTGTGGAGTTACTCGTAGAGACAGATTGAGGAATGAAGAGATACGTAGGAGAGTGGGCAGCAGGAACATTTGTCAGCCAGAGTGGACAGAAGGGTGCTGAGCTGGTATGGTCATGTTGAACGAATGGGAGATGAAAGGCTTACAAAGAGAATATGTGAGTCAGGTACAAGGGGAGATAGAAGGGCAGGAAGACCCCCATTGAGATGGAGAGACTGTGTAAGAAAGGCTTTGGATGATAGAGGAATGACTATAGATCAGGCAGGGGAAGTGGTGGTGGACAGGAGTGAATGGAGAATGCTTGTGAATAGTTGAGTGAACACGTGGTCATTTGGAGTAAGGGGTCGGGAGCAAGTTGGACTAGATAATAGTCCATCAGGCGTCTGGCCCGGGGAGACGATTAATATGAAGGGTGTGCCTGGAAGTGTGGTGGGAGGGCTTGTGGCTTTGGCTCCGCTGCATGTCTGCCTGCCAAGATCGGAACCTCTCCGGGTGGTCAGGGGCCGGGGGAGTGCTGGAGCGACCTTGGTAACCCTGGTCTCTGGGTCTTCTCCTGGGTGACCTGGATGTGTGAGAGTTTGTGTTTTTTATCTGTGTTTATTTTTTGTTTTATGTTGTTTTTGTGTTTTCCCTGTTCTTGCTCTGTCTTGAGTCGGCTACCCCCAAAATGGGGATTGGGCCTGAGCATATAGATAGATATATATATATATATATATATATATATATCTCTGTATCCTCCCACTATGTCTATCATCATGTTCAAGCCAAAGGTGGATATTACGGTTATGTGCATAACAATCTTGCATCCTCTCGTGTTCCCAACTTTGATTAATCTTAATTCTAATCTCTCTGGCTAAAGCTGTCTTATCACTCTCAAAAAATAAAAATAAAATAAATAAAGGTAAAGCAGCTACTGTAGGTAACCATGGAGTCCCTGCCTTTTACGCTGTGTCATAATAAATCTGCAACCCTTTTAAGGGAGCCAACCTCGCTTTTTTTTTTCTCTTTCTCTCCCTCTCTCTTTGGCTTGTATCCATTAGGCCCTATTCAGCCTACTGTTTTACGACGTTTACCCCCATCCAGGTGTCAATATTTTCCTGGCGAGTGGTAGCGAGCCAGCATATATATTTTTTGTTTTGACAGCAAGCTAATTTTGTAAATTTTTTCGATAGAAAAAATTCTCTGGCGAAGCCGGATTTCTCCATACAATGCTGGCTCGCTATCGCTCGCAAGGAAGAAATCGAAACCTGGATGGGGATAAACGTCTTAAAACAGTTGACTGAATAGGGTCGAATGGATACAAGCCAGGGAAAGAGAGAAAAGGAGAGAAAGATAAAACAAAAAACTGGTGACCCTCCTTAACTGAGCTAATTCGGGCAGCCAGTGGAAGACGAGCTTAATTTATGCAAACTTACTCTGGGTGTCTCCTGCACTACCCTGACCCAGACACACATACGGGCTGACAGGTGGTGAGAGAGTACAAAGGGGTACAAAGAGAGAGAGAGAGAGAGAGAGAGAGAGAGAGAGAGAGAGAGAGAGAGAGAGAGAGAGAGAGAGTAAGAGAGAGAGAGAGAGAGAGAGTAAGAGAGAGAGAGAGAGAGTTATCAGTATTTCGAAGACTTTGCTACATCTCCAAGACAGATAATTAATCTAATTAATTGAATACGAATAACATGGTCATTCGTGATTTATTCGTAGTCGTCCCACGATATATATATATATATATATATATATATATATATATATATATATATATATATATATATATATATGCGTGTGAGAGTGTGTGTGTGTGTGTGTGTGTGTGTGTGACTGTAGTGTTTTCGGTTTCAGACAAAAGATCAAACAATAAAACTAAAAAAAATTGTGTTTTGCCAGAAATTTTAAGGCGTTTCACAAAAATATAAATTAGATTTGGGGGCTCGGAAATTGTGAGAGGGAATACGGTAGAATGGAAATATGTGGGTTCTGTTATTGTGTGGAGGTGGCCGTGGAGGTGGTGTACACTCTGGGACTCACATACAGGTAGGTGGACTGACTTACGGGGAGGAGATGGGTTTTTCAAGTCATCCTATATTACGGTACTAATTATCTTCTCATTTTCCTCTATTCTATTAATATCCTCCACTTTAACCGGTTACGTTTCTGAGACATAGGTCATCACATTCCTAACACAAGGCATACACCTTCCCTTTAAGGTGAAGTGAGAGTCCTCTCAATGTCAGGATAGGCAACAGCTCTCTAAACTTAGCAATGGAGCCAGCTTCAGCGCCACCTCCGGTGGAAAACTGTATTGCCCAAGTATTAACATTTATTCACACACTCCAGCGTTACACTGCCGAAATCGATTATATTAAGCTGGTCATACAACACAAGTTCTCCCCTACACACTGCACATTCAAAGTCTATTATTCTCATCAAAGGTCCTCTCGCCTCTTCGAATGTGACGTGCGAGTACCGTACGTAAAATCAGAATGAAACCCCAGGCTTGATGCAAATTCCATATAACACCTTTGCTTCTTAGATTCTAGTGCCGAGTAAAATCGTTTAATGATAGCCAGAATATAACAAGACAACGTATTTACACAACAAGGGATACAATTGCTCGTATTACACCTCCTTCAACTACTGGTGTGCCTCTAGCTTCAGATCACTCCCCGTAGGACCATTGACGTTGATGCACACATTTCCATAAAACGAATATCTTCCTTCCACTAGGACAGGTAGACTGACGCACCAATGAATATAGAGCGAGTTCCTCTACATCGGTAAGTACAGTACCAGACCAAATTAAAGAGGACAGTGGCTATTTTGGGGATCTATTTATTTATTATATTCATATATTTTTTAGTTTCCTCCCTAGACCTCCATCAAAATTTAAAAAAAAAATCCATTAAAACCCCCTTCAGGATTAATGTGTACATTTTTCGGTAGAAAAATGTCACGGCCGATGGCTGGCTCCTCCACAATTACAGGCTCGCAATCGCTCGCCAGGAGTGGTGTCGTTAGTTTGGCCTTGTGGTGGTGGTAGTGGTGGTGGTGGTAGTGTAGTGGTAGTGGTAGTGGTAGTGGTGGTGGTGGTAGTAGTGGTGGTGGTGGTAGTGTAGTGGTAGTGGTAGTGGTGGGTTGTTTCTATTGTATACCACGTAATTAAGGGGAGATGAGTCATTTTTTTTGGTTTATTATTTCATGTATTCCTTTATTTCTTAGTTTCCTCGCTAGACCTCCATCAAGCTTAAAAGAACATCCCTTATACTCCCTTTCAAGATAAATTTTTACATTTTTCGATAGAAAAATTTCCCGGCCGAAGGCTGATTCCTCTTAAATTAGAGGATCGCTATCACTCGCCAGGAAATATATCGACACCTAAAATGGCACGAAAGGTCTTAAAATTGACAGAAATTAGGCGAAAGTTCTTAAAATCTCCAACTAATGGGGCAAGCGTCTTATTACCGTATCTCAAAAATAATAGGGCTAAACATGAGGGAGAAAGGGGTCCAGCAAAATATCCCTCAAGTGGAAATCTCCCTGTAAGTGGTGCCGTTTGTTAGGCCTAGTGGTGGTCTAGTGGTAGTGGTGGTGGTTGTACTGGTAGTGGTGGTGGGGTAGTGGTGGGGGTGGTAGTGTTAGTGGTGGTGGGTAGTGGTGATGGTGGTAGAGGTGGTGGTGGGTTGTTTCTATTGTATACCACGCAGTTAACTAGAGGCACCACACTTTTCATCATTAACGTCAACTACCTCATTCTTCTCTCTCTCTCTCTCTCTCTCTCTCTCTCTCTCTCTCTCTCTCTCTCTCTCTCTCTCTCTCTCTCTCTCTCTCTCTCTGTATGTGGTGTTTACTTAGTTCTCTCTCTCTCTCTCTCTCTCTCTCTCTCTCTCTCTCTCTCTCTCTCTCTGTTGTTTACATAGCTAACGGAAAATTACCATTGATTACTCAGCTACTACGAAAATTGAAAACAAAATATATCTTCGCAATCATTATATAACCTTCATCTATATCTCGCACAGCCATAGTATATTCATTGGTTTCAATTTAAGGGGAGATGGGTCGTTTTTCTGGTTCCCCTTCTCCCTCATATTTAGCCCCATTAGTTTTCAGATGTTCAGATGTTTGCACCATTAGTTTGTTGATTATAAAGACCTGTCGCCCCATTTTGTTGTCAATATTAAGACTTTTCGTGCTATTTAGGTGTCGATTTTTGTCCTGGCAAACGATAGTGAGCCTATAATTTTGGAAGAACCGGCCTACCGAAAAACGTACAAATTAATCTAAAGGGGGATCTAATGGATTTTTTTTTTTTTTTTTTTAAGTTTGATGGAGATCTAGGGAGGAAACTAAAAACAAAATAATTAATAAATGAAAAAATATACACCGGTACCTAAAAGTGAACCATCCTCCCTTAACTAGAGGTACCACACACATCATCATTAACGTCAACTACGGTACCTCATTCTTCTCTCTCTCTCTCTCTCTCTCTCTCTCTCTCTCTCTCTCTCTCTCTCTTTGCTGCTAACAGACTAAACTCTCCACCCGGTGAAAATAATGGACTCCTGTACAGTATTAGCAGAAGCCTATTGACCCCGTTTATATGAGGCTGCCATCCACTTGACTTATTTTATAAACCAATATACCTTAACTTGGGTGACAGGAAAACAGAGTCTGTGTTGTCTCATAAAACATGTTCTAAAAAATATTGATAGGAGGAATTTATATTATATATATATACAGTATATATATATATATATATATATATATATATATATATATATATACTGTATATATACAATAATTATTACCGGTATAATAGAATCCCCTTAGCGAAATGTAAATATCACCAAAGGCCAATTACGACGAAGAAGGGCGGGTGCCCAACCCCGAAAAGAGTTGAAATAGGGGAGCTATCCCCCCGCCAAAGGTGGCTTTCTAGGGCCTTTCCTAGCTGATGCTGAGAGGATTGGGTTCTAGTCATGTGGTGATGGGCTGGTCTATGCGAGTGAGAACTGAGCGATCTCCCATAGCTTACTCTGACTGTTCCTTTTACTTATATATCTTCTAGATCTCAAGTGGCGGCGTCTTTTCCGTGGATTGACCTCCCTACTGCCAACCTAGAAGTTGGCAGATTGGGAGCCAAAGCGTCACATTTTTCCCTTACCCCTCAACTTTCCCTTCATAATTGCTGAGGGGCACAGGGCCTTGGGTGGGGCTTTGGTTTCCCGGGCGTTTCCGCACCCTCCTCAGCTCCCTGCCTTGGAGTGGCTTCGTTCACCCGGGCTTTGTTAGTGGTAAGCAGGGAGGATTTTGTGGGGGCGCTCGTTTATGGCCTTGGCCTTGCTCGAGACCTTGGGGCTGTTCGGCCAGACAGCCTGGGGAACAACAACAACAACAACAACGACGAAGAACGTACAAAACACCCTTCACCCAGACAGACAGATAGACACACTGACAGCCCGGAATTATTATACAAGTATATGTTTCTCTCTCGGCATTGGTATCTGTGTGCGACTTAATGTGTGGAGACGTTAATATAAAATTATCTCGTTAATCTTCAAGTTAACTGACAACATTCACACACACACACACACACACACACACACACACACACACACACACACACACACACACACACACACACACATTATAGATATATAGACGATATATAGATAGAATAGATAGATCTATCTATCTATCTATTGCCTGACGCCGTGATCCCCGAAGGGGTGGCCACGAACGAACCGCCCCCATGCACCTCTGTCCCCAGTCAGTCGACGGCCCCCCCCCCCAACCAGCACCGCCCTCGTTCATGTACTTCCTCACTCCATCCTTCCACCTCATATTCCCTCCACCTCGCTCTCGTACACCCTCTTAGTCATTCTCTCGCTTTCCATACGTTCCATATGGCCGAACCATCTCAAGTTGTTCCTTTTCACACTTTCCAGCACATCTACCTCCACACCACACCTCCTTCTTACTTCCTCATTAGTCTGTCTATCCCTCCATGTAACTCCGCACGCACTCCTTAAGTAATTCATTTCCACTGCTCTCACTCTTGGTCTGAGTCTCTCAACCAACGTCCATGCTTCGCTTCCGTAAGTCAGTGTCGGGATTACCACACTGTCATGCAAGGACTTCTTTACTTCCATACTGACCACCCTATTTCTTGTTACTGCTTTTAGCGTTCCTACAACCCTCTTCCCCTGTTGTACCCTCTCCCGCACCTCTTCATCCATAGTCCCATCTTTACTCAACACACTGCCCAGATACTTAAAAGAGTTGACGATCTCCATAGCCTGACCGTTCAGCTTCACCTCACACTCTGTGACTTCACCCCTTTCGAAGACCATAACCTTGCTCTTCCCCGTATTTACCTTCAAATTCCGTTTAGATAGATAATAGATAGATAATTTTATTAATATATATATATATATATATATGTGTGTGTGTGTGTGTGTGTGTGTGCCGGTACATAAGGGGTTAAGGCTGAAAAACTGTTCATCTCCGAAGTTACAACTTAAATTGGATTATAGTCTTATGATGAATCTTACCAAACTTCAAGATTGCTGTACGATACCCAGGCATCTGAAGTTTGGGAGAGCCGAAATATTTTACGAGAGAGAGAGTTAAGCCGGTATCACACGAAAGCTTTTATAGTCAACATTCGATGATCAACATTTCTCTGGCAACATTTCTGGAATATTGTGCACTTGTATCGGAAACTAGACTGATGATAGATTAATTTAGGTGACACAAATATATTAAATGTTGACCTCATAAGCTGCCAGACCCGTGTTGAGGATAAATGTTGAGGGAAAAAGCCCTCGTGTGATACCGGCTTAAGGGGGTACTACTCGCTTTTTATGGACCTCCTTCTACCTCGTATTTAGCATATTACTTTTGAGATTCGAAGACGTTCCTTCCATTAGTTTGGCGATTTTAATAACTTTCGTCCCTTTTCGTTGTCAATTTCAAGACCTTTCGTGCCATTTAGGTGTCGATTTTTTTCCTGGCGAGCGATAGCTAGCCTGTAATCTTAAGAGGAACCGGCCTTCGGCCGGGAAATTTTTCTATCGAAAAATGTACAAATTTATCTTGAAGGGGGGTCTAGGTTTTTTTTTTTTAAGCTTGATGGAGGTCTAGCGAGGAAACTAAAAAATAAATTAATAACTGAATTAAAAACCCCAAAACCGGCCACTATTCCCTTAAGTTA
Organism: Paralithodes platypus; assembly: GCA_032716605.1. Taxonomy (NCBI): domain Eukaryota; kingdom Metazoa; phylum Arthropoda; class Malacostraca; order Decapoda; family Lithodidae; genus Paralithodes; species Paralithodes platypus. The sequence continues at coordinate 10,612,037 of CM064528.1, read as the reverse complement.
GGAGTTTGAGTGCAGCACCAATGTTCCCCAGACGTATCCCTCAACTTAGTGCACAAAGTTGGACAGGCGAAGCTTAATGGGAGATGGCTCATTTTTATGGTCCCCTTTCTTTTTTCTATCGACAAATTTACAAAATAATCTAGAAGAGGGATCTAATGGATGTTTTGTTTTAACTGTGATGAAGGTCTAAGGAGGAAATGAATTAAATAATAAATATATGAAATAATCGACCAAAAGACATAAACCCGGTCAACTGGTCAACTTACATGGTACGATCTCAGAAAAGGGTAATCTTATTTTTTGTTTTTCGTCACGATTTCTGGCCTACCTATAATGAAAGGACTAGGCTATAGTGAAAGAGAACAGTCACCTGCAGTGAGACGTGGTACACCATTTACAGAACAATTCAGACACGCTGCAGACATTTTGAAACGTGTCTTTCAACATTATGTCCTAGTCAATGCTTCCCTCACGTGTCCAAGTATATATATATCATACACTATAAAAACATATGATGTTCCCCTATGGAATTGTAAATTAAAACTTTAGATACCTCAAAGCTCTCGTGAACCTACCTATGACAATTAACCCCTTCTATACCAGCAACATCTTTTAAAATTTATTCTTGCTATATTTAGACGAATTTGTGCATTTTAAGAAGGATGTGAGGTAGTAAAAGGGGTTCAGTGAGATAGTTCGAAGCCTGTTAATTACTGGACAGTGAACGACCATTGTAAAATTAATATAATCGTCTAATAGTAACCAGAATCAAGTTAAAAGGACGGCCATGGTACTGAATGGATTAAAAACGCAATTAAGCAAACATACAAAGTAACCGTAAATGCATTATGTCAACTTCATAACCGAAGAAGAAGGGAAATATTACAAGGTACCGGTACTCACTTTTCTTGATCTTCAGACATGTGGCGCCCCCCAGCAGACAGATCAGCACCACCAGGGCCCCCCACGGTACTGCTGAAGGTGGTGCTGACGGGGCCATGGTCAAGGGGCCTCACTAATAGTCCTGGGTCAGTAAGTCACACCAAGGAAGGCCAACAAACACAAATAGTTTCACGAGCTACACTGTTTTGGTTTTCGACAATGATGGGACGTTGATCTACAGGTATATATATTTTAATTGTAAAGATGCTTAGACAATGTCCAAATAACTCTGGCAACAATGATGACAATTATTTATATCCCATCAACAAGAAAACTCGTCTCTTTAAGCAAACTCTTGTATTGTTCGTCGGGATATAGTTTTCACAAACAATACATTTTTTGCTATATTCCTGTACTAAATCATCCACATCAATGCATTACAAAATGTTAAAATTAATAAGGGTAGCCTATCCCTGAAATATGTGAAATGTATAAAATTAAGGAAAATCAG
>CM064528.1:10561081-10610544 GCA_032716605.1 Paralithodes platypus | reverse complement strand
AACCGTTTCCCCGCGTGTAATTAGATTGGTTGATAGTGAAGTACTTACTACAGTTCATATTGTCGCATGCCTTTGATGATTTTGAACACTTGAATTAAGTCACCTCTTAATCTGCGCTTGGTTAAAGGAAATAGATTTAATTCTCTAAGACGCTCTTCGTATGGTTTGTTCTTTAGGATAGGTATCATTTTGGTAACTCTACGTTGAACTCGTTCTAGCTTGTTTATATCTTTTTGGTAATAAGGGCACCAGGATTGAACGCAGTATTCCAGAAGAGGGCGGACTAAGGAATTGTAAAGGGTTAGGATAACTTCTTTGGATTTATGCTCAAATGACCTGCCTATAAAGCCAATTATTTTGTTTGCCTTCTTAACAACTTCTGAACATTGTTGACTCGGTTTTAGATTACTCGATATTGTTACTCCCAGATCGGTTTCTCTGTTTACTTCTTAAGCTGAGTGCCATTCATCGAATAGTTTGCTTTCTCATTTAGGTATCCGATATGTAGTACTTTACATTTATCCGCATTGAAACTCATTTGCCAAATTTGGGCCCAACATGTCAATTTATCTAGATTGTGTTGCATATCGTCAACTTGTTCTTTTGAGAGTACGCTATTTGCTTTTTTTTATCGTCAGCAAATTTGGAGATTGTACAGGTGAGGCCCTCATCTATGTCGTTGATGTAAATTAGAAAGAGAATTGGTCCTAGTACCGATCCCTGGGGTACCCCGCTACTTACATTGGTCCATTTAGATGCCTTACCGTTTATGACTACTCTTTGCTTTCTGTCGCTGAGCCAATTTTCTATCCATTTCAACACACCGTCTTGTATTCCATGCGCTTTTAGTTTTAGCAGTAAACGTTTGTGGGGAACTTTGTCAAAGGCCTTTGAAAATCAAGGTATATAATATCTACAGCTTTACTCTCATCGTAGAGGTTGAGGATATCGTGGAAGAAGTCTAAGAGGTTTGTTAAACAGGAACGTTTTTTACGAAAGCCGTGTTGAGTATCTTTAAGTATGTTATTTTCCTCTAAGTGATTTACGAGTCGTCTCGTATGACCGTTTCTAGCATTTTACATACAACTGAGGTTAAGCTAATTGGACGATAGTTACTGGGTAGGGATTTGCTGCCTTTTTTTTTAATATCGGTGTTACGTTGGCTAGCTTCCACTGATCAGGCATAGTTCCAGACTGCAAGGATTTATTGAATAGTAATGTCAGTGGTTTGGAGAGCTCATCCTTAGCTTCCTTCAGAACTCTAGGCGAGATTGTATCAGGTCCAGGCGTTTTATTTACCTTGAGTTTATCTAAACAATTCAATACTTCTCTCTCTATAACGGTGATATTGCTTAGAACATCTGAATTATCAATCTGAAGCGGCGATGGTGTAGGGATATCACTGAGGTCTTATGTTGTAAAAACTGATGCAAAGAAGGTATTGAGGGCATTACTCATTTGTACTTCGTCTTTGGTGTATTCTCCATTTTCATCGACTAACGGTCCAACAGTTGAAGTAACTACTTTTTTCTTTCTGATATAACTATAGAATTCTTTCGGGTTTGTTTTACTTTGATTCGCAATATGTAACACTGTACCGGTTATGGTGTGTAAGATACAGTGTATGTCAGTAGTGGGCTGTGTTTGCATCCATGGGGAGGGTCTAGCACCATAATATCAGTACTGTCAGTGCAACGGTCTGACCGGTATGGTGGTCACAATATTGGCACAGGGTGGCACTGTACCGGTTATGGTGTGTAAGATACAGTGTATGTCAGTAGTGGGCTGTGTTGGCATCCATGGGGAGGGTCTAGCACCATAATACCAGTACTGTCAGTGCAAGGGTCTGACCGGTATGTTTTTTTTTGTTTTTTTTAAGGAGACAATGAACGGAGGAAGGAAAAACACAGATAAAACAAAAAGGTCCATGTGCCTAAAGGCATCCTCCATTCATAAAATGTTTTATCTGATTAAACGTTTGTAGAAGTTGTAAGTTTGTGGAAAGCAATTCGAGGGAAGTGAATTCCAAAGAGTAGTAGCTCTGGTGCTAATGAATTCTGATAAGCAGAAGTTCTGCATTGTGGAGGAGAAAGTGTAAATTCATGGGCGCTCTCAGCTGCCCTAGTTCTACGGGGAAAGATGTGGAGAGGCGGCACAATTGAAGCAAGTTCCTCGGAACAATTGCTGTGAAATATCTGTAGAATAATGCAAGGGATGCAACGTTTCTTCGTATGGATAATGTAGGAAGGTCTGTGTGATTGCAATTATTGATTAATCTAATAGCTTTATTTGAAGTCCAACTGCCTCAATGCAACCACTCCACTTCCACCCCACAGAGGTGAAACAGTAATCCATCTGAGAACGCACATGACTTTTATATATCACGGCCAACTGCTCGTCAGTGAAGAATTCTCGAACTCTGTACAGAGTCCCAGTTTTTTAGAGGCATTCTAGCAATGCTTCTAACATAATGTGTCCAGCTCAAGTTAGTAGTTAATGTTACACAGAATGTCAATACTAGGGGTGGGAATATTTACATCATTAAAAATATATGGGAGTCAGTGAGATTCTGTCGGTTAGAAAATTGAATGTACTTGGTTTTCTGTGCATTAAAGGAAACTAGATTCTTTGTCCCATCCATAATTCTAGAAAGGTCCTGGTTCAGAGAAATTGCAGGTTATTTTTGAATTTATAAGATCGGGTTGGGTGACAGAATTGGTAAATGTGAGGGAACTGTGGAGTGTTGAGTCATCTGCGTAGGAATGTATTGGATTATGAGTGGTAGATATGAGATCATTGATATGAATGAGGAACAGAATTGGGGACAAAACTGATCCCTGGGGAACACCAGCATTTATTGAGTGAAATTGAGAAAAAAGGCCATCTACCATTACACGTATTTTTCTGTTATGAAGATAAGAAGAAATTAGTGGAACTAATGATGCAAGGCCGTAGTGTGACATCTTCGACAATAAGGATTGATGCCAGACTCTATCAAATGCCTTTGATATATCCAGTGCTATTGTATGTGTTTCACCATGTTGGTCTGTAGCTTGGTTGATTTGATGCGTAAGAAGGCAAAGCATGTCAGCATGTCTGTGGTCACAACATTGGCACAGGGTGGCACTGTACCCGTTATGGTGTGTAAGATACAGTGTATGTCAGTAGTGGGTTGTGTTGGCATCCATGGGGAGGGTCTAGCACCATAATATCAGTACTGTCAGTTCAAGGGTCTGACCGGTATGGTGGTCACAATATTGGCACAGGTTGGCCTTCTACCAGTTATAGTGTGTTAGATACAGTGTATGTCAGTAGTGGGCTGTGTTGGCATCCATGGGGAGCATCTAGCACCATAATATCAGTACTGTCAGTGCAAGGGTCTGACCGGTATGGTGGTCACAATATTGGCACAGGGTGGCACTGTACCGGTTATGGTGTGTAAGATACAGTGTATGTCAGTAGTGGGCTGTGTTTGCATCCATGGGGAGGGTCTAGCACCATAATATCAGTACTGTCACAGCAACGGATGACCGGTATGGTGGTCACAATATTGGCACAGGGTGGCACTGTACCGGTTATGGTGTGTAAGATACAGTGTATGTCAGTAGTGGGCTGTGTTGGCATCCATGGGGAGGGTCTAGAACCATAATATCAATACTGTCAGTGCAACGGTCTGACTGGTATGGTGGTCACAATATTGGCAGAGGGTGGCACTGTACCAGTTATGGTGTGTAAGATACATTGTATGTCAGTAGTGAGCTGTGTTGGCATCCATGGGGAGGGTCTAGCACCATAATATCAGTACTGTCAGTGCAACGGTCTGACTGGTATGGTGGTCACAATATTGGCACAGGGTGGCACTGTACCGGTTATGGTGTGTAATATACAGTGTATGTCAGTAGTGGGCTGTGTTGGCATCCATGGGGAGGGTCTAGCACCATAATATCAGCACTGTCAGTGCAACAGTCTGACCGGTATGGTGGTCACAATATTGGCACAGGGTGGCACTGTACCGGTTATGGTGTGTAAGATACAGTGTATGTCAGTAGTAGGCTGTGTTGGCATCCATGGGGAGGGTCTAGCACCATAATATCAGTACTTTCAATGCAACGGTCTGACCGGTATGGTGATCACAATATTGGCACAGGGTGGCACTGTACCGGTTATGGTGTGTAAGATACAGTGTATGTCAGTAGTGGGCTGTGTTGGCATCCATGGGGAGGGTCTAGCACCATAATATCAGTACTTTCAATGCAAGGCTCTGGCTGGTATGGTGGTCACAATATTGGCACAGGGTGGCACTGTACCGGTTATTGTGGGTAAGATACAGTGTATGTCAGTAGTGGGCTGTGTTGGCATCCATGGGGAGGGTCTAGCACCAAAATATCAGTACTGTCAGTGCAAGGGTCTGACCGGTATGGTGGTCACAATATTGGCACAGGGTGGCACTGTACCGGTTATGGTATGTAAGATGCAGTGTATGTCAGTAGTGGGCTGTGTTGGCATCCATGGGGAGGGTCTAGCACCATAATATCAGTACTGTTAGTGCAACGGTCTGACCGGTATGGTGGTCACAATATTGGCACAGGGTGGCACTGTACCAGTTATGGTGTGTAAGATACAGTGTATGTCAGTAGTGGGCTGTGTTGATATCCATGGGGAGGGTCTAGCACCATAATATCAGTACTGTCAGTGCAACGGTCTGACCGGTATGGTGGTCACAATATTGGCACAGGGTGGCACTGTACCGGTTATGGTGTGTAAGATACAGTGTATGTCAGTAGTGGGCTATGTTGGCATCCATGGGGAAGGTCTAGCACCATAATATCAGTACTGTCAGTGCAACGGTCTGGCCGGTATGGTGGTCACAATATTGGCACACGGTGGCACTGTACCGGTTATGGTGTGTAAGATACAGTGTAAGTCAGTAGTGGGCTGTGTTGGCATCTATGGGGAGGGTCTAGCACCATAATATCAGTACTGTCAGTGCAACGGTCTGACTGGTAAGGTTGTCACAATATTGGCAGAGGGTGGCACTGTACCGGTTATGGTGTGTAAGATACAGTGTACGTCAGTAGTGGGCTGTGTTGGCATCCATGGGGAGGGTCTAGCACCATAATATCAGTACTGTCAGTGCAAGGCTCTGACCGGTATGGTGGTCACAATATTGGCACAGGGTGGCACTGTACCGGTTATGGTGTGTAAGATACAGTGTATGTCAGTAGTGGGCTGTGTTGGCATCCATGGGGAGGGTCTAGCACCATAATATCAGTACTGTTAGTGCAACGGTCTGACCGGTATGGTGGTCACAATATTGGCACAGGGTGGCACTGTACCAGTTATGGTGTGTAAGATACAGTGTATGTCAGTAGTGGGCTGTGTTGGCATCCATGGGGAGGGTCTAGCACCATAATATCAGTACTGTCAGTGCAACGGTGTGACCGGTATGGTGGTCACAATATTGGCACAGGGTGGCACTGTACCGGTTATGGTGTGTAAGATACAGTGTATGTCAGTAGTGGGCTATGTTGGCATCCATGGGGAAGGTCTAGCACCATAATATCAGTACTGTCAGTGCAAGGCTCTGGCCGGTATGGTGGTCACAATATTGGCACAGGGTGGCACTGTACCGGTTATGGTGTGTAAGATACAGTGTATGTCAGTAGTGCGCTGTGTTGGCATCTATGGGGAGGGTCTAGCACCATAATATCAGTACTGTCAGTGCAACGGTCTGACCGGTAAGGTTGTCACAATATTGGCAGAGGGTGGCACTGTACCGGTTATGGTGTGTAAGATACAGTGTACCTCAGTAGTGGGCTGTGTTGGCATCCATGGGGAGGGTCTAGCACCATAATATCAGTACTGTCAGTGCAAGGCTCTGACCGGTATGGTGGTCACAATATTGGCACAGGGTGGCACTGTACCGGTTATGGTGTGTAAGATACAGTGTATGTCAGTAGTGGGCTGTGTTGGCATCTATGGGGAGGGTCTAGCACCATAATATCAGTACTGTCAGTGCAAGGGTCTGACCGGTATGGTGGTCACAATATTGGCACAGGGTGGCACTGTACCGGTTATGGTGTGTAAGATACAGTGTATGTCAGTAGTGGGCTGTGTTGGCATCCATGGGGAGGGTCTAGCACCATAATATCTGTACTGTCAGAGCAACGGTCTGACCGGTAGGGTGGTCACAATATTGGCACAGGGTGGCACTGTACCGGTTATGGTGTGTAAGATACAGCGTATGTCAGTAGTGGGCTGTGTTGGCATCCATGGGGAGGATCTAGCACCATAATAATAGTACTGTCAATGCAAGGGCCTGACCGGTATGGTGGTCACAATATTGGCACAGGGTGGCACTGTACCGGTTATGGTGTGTAAGATACAGTGTATGTCAGTAGTGGGCTGTGTTGGCTTCCATGGGGAGGCTCTAGCACCATATTATCAGTACTGTCAGTGCAAGGGTCTGACCGGTATGGTGGTCACAATACTTGCCCAGGGTGGCACTGTACCGGTTATGGTGTGTAAGATACAGTGTATGTCAGTAGTGGGCTGTGTTGGCATCCATGGGGAGGGTCTAGAACCATAATATCAGTACTGTCAGTGCAACGGTCTGACCGGTATGGTGGTCACAATATTGGCACAGGGTGGCACTGTACCCGTTATGGTGTGTAAGATACAGTGTATGTCAGTAGTGGGCTGTGTTGGCATCCATGGGGAAGGTCTAGCACCATAATATCAGTACTGTCAGTGCAAGGGCCTGACCGGTATGGTGGTCACAATATTGGCACAGAGTGGAACTGTACCGGTCATGGTGTGTATGATACAGCGTATGTCAGTAGTGGACTGTGTTGGCATCCATGGGGAGGGTCTAGCACCATAATATCAGTACTGTCAGTGCAAGGGTCTGACCGGTATGGTGGTCACAATATTGGCACAGGGTGGCACTGTACCGGTTATGGTGTGTAAGATACAGTGTATGTCAGTAGTGGGCTGTGTTGGCATCCATCGGGGGGGTCTAGCACCATAATATCAGTACTGTCAGTGCAAGGGTCTGACCGGTATGGTGGTCACAATATTGGCACAGGGTGGCACTGTACCGGTTATGGTGTGTAAGATACAGTGTATATCACTAGTGGGCTGTGTTTCCATCCATGGGGAGGGTCTAGCACCATAATATCAGTACTGTCAGTGCAACGTTCTGACCGGTATGGTGGTCACAATATTGGCACACGGTGGCAGACACATAAACGACGGAAAAGATTTCATAATCGCCAAACTAATGGAGTGAATGCCCTAAAATCGCCAAAGTAATGTGGCGAATGTTTTAATATAGCAAAGCTAATGGGGCTAAAGATGAGGGAGAAGGGATTTCAGACCCCCCCCCCCCACCTCTTCCCTGTATTGGTTACTAGGTAGGGAGTTTGTGGTAGTTGAGGTATAGAGTGGTAGCATCGTGTGGTAGTAGCTTGTGGTTGTTTGTAAGGTATAGAGGTATCTTGCACTAAGGTGTTGTGGTAGGTAGAGAGAGTGTATGGTAGTAACTTCATATAGTGTGGTAGTTGACGTTTATAGTGGTAGTAGTCGTTGTTAGTGAGGTATAGAAGAATCGTGTACTTAAGGGATGTTTACCTCAGCGACTGTATAGAGCACAGGGTTGCCATATAGCAAACATCGCTAGATTACTGCTAGTAGAAGGTCGCTACAATCTGGCTAGAATTTACCACTTGCTAGTTTCAGGCTATAAGGAAGTTGGAGCCGTAAACATTGCTATTAAACCTTAATGCAATAATAATGTAGGTTTCTGATGGCTAACAAGTATGTTGCATTGGGTTTTATGTATTTATAGATGTAGTACAACCCTTATTTTAGCCGGTAAATCTGCTTAATATCGATGTCTACAGCTCCAACTTCCTTATAGAACGAAACTCGCAAGTGGTCAATTATGTGTAAAGGGGCCCTCACACAGTCAGGAGTGCGAGCTAGAGTCACTAGGAGTAGGGGTCAAGTTGGACTCGCGGGCCTATTCATGGTGAAAATCGATGACTCCTAGTGACTCTAGGGACTCCTGATAGACTCCCACACGCTTGCGGTATAAATCGATGACTCCTAGTGACTCTAGCGACTCCTGTTAGACTCCCACTAGCTCGCACTCCTGACTGTGTGAGGGCCCCTTAACTGATGATGATGGCTGGAGTAAAGTAGGAGAGTAGAGAAATTGGATAGAGGAAGAATAGGTTGAGAAGTGAGAAGTAAAGCTAAAGATAAAAAGTTCTCGGGCACGACCAAGTTTACTAATTATTAACCCCTTCTTTACCGGCGACGTCTTTCTAATTATATTATAACTATATTCAGACGATTTTGTGCAGTTTGAGAAGGATCTGTGGTAGTAAAAACGGTCAAGTGATATAGTTCGAAGCTTGTTAACCCTTTGAGTACCAGCGACGTGTGCTATATTTTAGTATAGCTATATGTATACGATATTATGCAGCTTAGGAGGAATCTGCGGTAGTTAAAAGGGTTGGTTTAGATAGTTTGAAGCCTTAATATATTCACCTCTTTACCTGAGAGAGAGAGAGAGAGAGTGAGAGAGAGAGAGAGAGAGAGAGAGAGAGAGAGAGAGAGAGATAGATGGAGGGGGCGGAAACAAGTGGGAGGGGCTCAGGTTGTTCGTGAGAAGAGAGGAGGGGAGGGAATAGAGAGGAGGAGAAGAAGAAGACGAAGAAGAAGAAGAAGGAATATGAAGGAAAATTACAATGGCATGAAAATAGGAGACAGAGAGAAGAGAAGAAACAGAGAGAGAGAGAGAGAGAGAGAGAGAGAGAGAGAGAGAGAGAGAGAGAGAGAGAGAGAGAGAGAGAGAGAGAGAGAGAACAAAAGTAGTAAAACAACAGGAAAAGGGGATAGGCTGGACTGGAGAAGATGAATTAAGTCAAAGCCAGGGATTGAACACCAAGAGAGCAGATAATGCAGATCGAAATTAAGGAGAAAAACTAGTGGAAGACAAAGGGGAAAGAAATCAGAGAATGCAACAAGGAGAAGAAGAGAAGCAAAAGCCAAGAGAAAACATAAAACGGAGAATACAGACTGAGGAAGAACGAAAACGGAGATACGAATACAGACCAAGGAAGAACGATACGGAGATACGAATACAGACTGAAGAAGAACGAAAACGGATATACGAATACAGACTAAGGACACGAAAACGGAGATACGAATACAGACTGAGGACACGAAAACGGAGATACGAATACAGACTAATGACAAAAAAACGGAGATACGAACACAGACTAATGACAAAAAAACAGAGATACGAACACAGACTGAGGAAGAAGGAAGACACGAATACACAAGAAGGAATACAGATCAAACAGAATACAAAATGAGAGTTAATATACCACTCGGGGACAAGGAGGGGCAGGGTAAACTGAGGCATATCCTGGGGGGCGGGGGAGGGGGGGTGTAGGGGGATGGTGCGATACTCTGTGTGTGGGTGTGAAATAATTGATAAGAACAGTGAGAGAGAGAGAGATATATATATATATAGAGAGAGAGAGAAGGGGCGGGGGGGGGGGGGGAGAGAGAACGAGGGAGATAGGGAATGTGTGAGAGACTGTGTCAGAGAAGTGTGTGCCATAATTATTAAGAGAGAGAGAGAGAGAGTTGGATTTGTGAGGGAGGGAGGGAGCTAGTAGGACTCTTGAAGCTCTCTCGGTTGTTGTTGTTGTTGTTGTTCCCCAAGCTGCCTGGCCGACTACTCAAAAGCTCTCCAATAAGAGCAGCGATAACTGAGTTCCCGTTTATACAAGGAAGGTGTGAGTGAGGATAGTGTTTAGCCATACATAGAGTAATATATATATATATATATATATATATATATATATATATATATATATATATATAGTGTACGTAATCACTTCTACCAATTTATCTCTTCATGGCGAGCGATAGCGAGCAAGTAAGTTAGGAGGAACCGGCCATTGACAGGGACATTATTCTACCGGAAAATATTAAACTTGTCTTCTTTTATTTATTTATTTATTTTATTTTGACTTGATAGAGATCCAGGGAGCAAACCAATTTTTGTTCTCCATTATTAGGGGTTCGACCCCTACGGGGAACCCCTATTGTAATCATTAAACCCGGTTTTTCATCCAAATTCTTCTTACACGCCGGTTTCGACGCAATAACTCCAGAACCGCTTTTTGGATCGGGATCAAACTTTCACAGGAGGTGCGTTTTTGTATTGGGCAACTTTTGATATGCTAAACATCCGGCATGGCGGCCAAACACGTCCGTGGCAGCCGATTTCCCGAAAAACTTGATGCCTAAATACTGTCTCTCCCATTCATAGGAAACGACTGGGCTTTGGCATACGGACTCCACTGCTAATGCTCCGCAAATGTTATAGAGAAGGTTTTGCTTTTGCACGTGGGTTTTTTTCCGACAATCTTGAAAAAAACTCGAATTCCACTTAAAATTCCACATCTTGAAAACTGCGCCAATGATCAAAGCCATGCTTGCGTAGTTGGGTGATGCTCGCGATTCTGAACGTTTTGATACCAAAAGAATATAAATGGGTGGAATAGTTTGGCCGCAGCATTGAAAACTGTCTATTCTTAAATTACTTTAAAACCGTATTCTCTACCCACACAAAGTTTACTTTCTACAGTCTATAGGCTTCCACGCATCCCCCAGTTTTGCTTAATAACATAGTCACTTTATTATTCAGATCTATAATTTTTTTTTATTTAACTCTCTCAAAACAGTTTGAGTCCCTACGAATTCCACCAATTATTTAGCCAACCTACCTATACATACCTACCCTACCAAATAATAATGATAATTCAAATTTATTTTTGGTGAATAACAGAGTATTGGCTAAGGTTTTTAACAATTCCTCCCTTTGCCAAATGCTTTGTTTAATAACAATGATATGGACCTTTAAAGTTTTGGCAATTGCCCGTGTGACTGTATTTTAACCCTCCTAAGTGTTACCACAAAATACCGCTAGATCCTTTCTCAAAAGTCGCTAGCATGTTGCTACATAGTCAAACAATGTTAGAATAATGCTGCAATTCCTAAAGAGTTTTGGTTTGTTTGTTTTGCAAATTTTACAATGTAATATGACTAGAATGTCTGAAATCTTCAAATTATCCCGAGTAAATGTCTCTAGATATGAAAAAATGGCTGCTAAACTGAAGTAAATATAGCTCTACATCTAGCGATAATATATAGCGCTACAACTGGCAACACTGCCTACAACCACCTTCTCATCGCCAATGATTATGCTCTGAGGTTTGTATTTGCTTATCTTATCCTGTGTATAAATGTAACCCTTACACATGTTTCTATTAAATAATGACATTAAACAGGATTCATGATTTAAATACAAGGCTAGATATTTATCGGAAGTACGTATTTACCTTCGGAAAGCTAAAATATAATGTTTACACATGTAGGATAGGGAGGAGGGAGGGAGGTATAAGAGGTGGACCGATGGAAGCCTTAAATTCCCTACCTGTACAATAGCCCACAGTTCCAGCCTCTCAGCTCTCGACCCACTGCCTCCCTGGTCGGGTCCAGCCGTCTTCGCAGTAATGCCGATATCCCACTCAAGAAAACCATCAGGCAGCTCCAGTTAAGCCTGGATACCTTTTTCTCATGCTAAAATTCACTTCATCCAACTAATCCTTATCCTATCCCCACTTCCCCCTAACCCCCTGTCACTACTCAATTTGACTTGACTTGAGGGAAGAGAACCCCGATATACGAGATACATAGCTTCATATGCACGTATTGATCATTTTCATGCTATTATGTATGCATACAGAAGTAGCAGGACACACATGTCAAGAGTGAACACCAATAACTTAATCCATACACAGTAAAAAAGACGGAAATAATATCGTACATACGAAGTGATGGAATGGGTATGGGGGGAGTGTGTATGACAGTTCGTCGCTAGAGAGGCGTGTGTGTGTGCTTGTGTAGCTATGTGTGTGCTTGTTTGAGTGTTGCTATAGGCTACGCATTAGTTATCTCTCTCTCTCTCTCTTATTTATCGCTGTCTTCCTTACGATTACGACATACTGTACTAGTGCATGAGAACAGGAAATAGGGAGCCTCGCTCTCTCTCTCACAAATGAGAACATAAGTAAACAGGAGTCTGCAGAGAGCCGATTGGCTATAGGACTCGGTAGCCTATTCCACATATCTACAACTCTATTACTAAACGAATAGAGGCAGATCCCTTACACACCCAGTCTCTCTCGCACGTTTTTTTGCACTCCGGTACAAATGAGGCAGATCCCTTACAAGATGAACATGGGAATCTGCAGAGAGACAAGTGGCCCACAAAAGGCAGATCCCTTTCACATCCAACCCATTTTGTCCATATGACTATCTGATTTTATCTTGAAATTCTCTATTGTTCTTGATCCCACTATAGCACTAGGTAGCCTATTTCACATATCTACGACTCTGTTACGAGAGAGGCAGATCCCTTACACAGCCAATCTCTCTCTCTTATTTGCACACTGGTACACAGGAGGAAGATCCTTACACATGCTACCAAGATGAAAATGGGAGTCTGCAGAGAGCCGATTGGCCCAACCACGGCAGATCCCTTTCACACCCAATCCATCTCCTCTTATCAAATTTTATGTTGAAGCTCTATTGTTATTGATCCCACTATAGCACTTGGTAGCCTATTCCACATACAGTATCTACAACTCTTTTACCAAGCGAATAGAGGCAGATCCCTTACACAGCCAATCTCTTTCTCTCTCGCTCTTGTTTGTTTGCACACCGGTACAAATGAGGCAGATCCCTTACACATGCAACCAAGATGAAAATGGGAGTCTGCAGAGAGCCAAGTGGCCCACATAAGGCAGGTCCCTTTCACACTCAACCCATCTCATAAACGTTACCTGTTATTTACACTACTTACTATACACCCATGTTATCATATACCTGCAACCAAATCACAATTGTAAGAAATAGGAACATAAGAAAATGGGAGTCTGTAGAGAGCCAATTGGCCCACACAAGACAGATCCTTTTCACACCCAACCCATCTCATAAAAACTCTCATTTATCTCTGTCTTCCTTACATTTATGACATCCTAGTCTCTCTCTCTCTCTCACAAATGAGAACATAAGAAAACCGGAGTCTGCAGAGAGCCGATTGGCCCACACATGTCAGATCCCTTTCACACCCAACCCCTCCCGCGCTCTCTCTCTCTCTCATATTTATCGCTATCTTCCTTACGTTTACGACATCCTATTCTCTCACCATACTCCCTCTCTCTCCTTCACAAATGAGAAAATAAAAAAATAAGAAAACGAGTCTCCAGAGCCGATTGACCTACACATGGCAGATCCCTTTCACACCGAACCCATCTCGTTCTATCTAATTTCAAGTTGAAGCTCTATTGTTCTTGATCCCATTATAGCACTCGGTAGCCTATTCCACATATCTACAACTCTGTTACTAAACGGATAGAGGCAGATCCCTTTTACAGCCAATCTCTCCCTCTCTCGCTCTTGTTTGTTTCCACAATCTGCTCCTTCTGTAGTTTCTCCATGCCCGATAAGTAAAATGATCTTTTGATATCTGTGACACAGCATTTGTATCCAACACAATACCCTGCTTGCAAAACCGTCGAACCCCGGACAACGTTGCTTGCAACTTTAATTATTATTATTATTATTATTATTTTGTTTAATAATAAAATGACTTTGTACATGTTATTCCCTTCCTCCAGTACAATATATTCCTGAAAAGCTGTCAGAAAAATGTTGATCATCGAATGTTGACTATAAATGCTCTCGTGTGATATCGGCTATTAAGGGCGCAAGTCTGTCTTCTCTTTCTCTCCCTCTCTCTTTGGCTTATATTCATTCGGCCCCATTCAGCCTACTGTTTTAAGACGTTTACGGTTTACCTCCACCCAGGTGTCAATATTTTCCTGGCGAGTAGTAGCGAGCCAGTATATATATATTTTTGTTTTGACAGCAAGCTAAATTTGTACATTTTTCGATAGCAAAATATCTCCGGCGAAGCCGGATCCTCCATACAATGCTGGCTCGCTATCACTCGCCAGGAAGAAGTCGACACCTGGATGGGGATAAACGTCTTAAAACAGTTGGCTGAATGGGGCGGAATGGATACAAGCCAAAGAGATAGGAAGGGAAAGAGACAAAAAAAAAAAAAGCGAAGTGGGCTCCCTTAAGGATACAGATCTGCCTTCTCTTCTCCCCTCCCGGACTCTCGTGGCATTAACTAGGGTCGACTAATTGAACCGTACAGCACTCATAAATTGGCGTTGAAAGCTATGATTACTCCTATTTTAACTTTATTCAAGGGGACATGGGCTGGTTTTTATGGCCCCCTTCTCCCTCGTGTTTAATCCCATTGTTGTTGTTTTTTATTTTAAGACGTTCGACTCGTTAGTTTGGCGATTTTATGACTTTACACCCCCATTTCTTTGTCAATATTAAGACCTTTCGTGCCATGTAGGTGTCTATGTTTTCCTGGCGAGCGATAGCGAGCCTGTAATTTTAAGAGGAACCGGCCGTTGGCCGGGACATTTTTCTACAAATTGATCTTGAAGGGGGGTCTAGGGGGTGTTTTTCTAAGTTTGATGGAGGTCTAGCGAGGAAACTAAATAATAAATGAAGATCATAAAAAAAAAAAAAAAAAAAAAAAAAATCAGCCACTAGCTCCTTAACATCAATTCATATTTCAATTGCTATTCTAATCTGCTTCCTGCACTTCTTGTATTCTATAAACTCTCGCTAGCCTATTATTTCCTCCCAAACAATCAATCTTCTCTACTATAATACCTTTGCCCACTCCTCTTTCCCTATACCCTCCTCCCCTATGTTTTCCCATCAAATAATATCTTCTTTAATATCTTCTTCATATCTTCTTAATATCTTCTTAATATCATCTTAATATCTTCTTTAATATCTTCTTAATATCTTCTTAATATCTTCTTTAATATCTTCTTTAATATCTTCTTAATATCTTCTTTATATCTTATTTTTATCTTCTTAATATCTTCTTTAATATCTTCTTTAATATCTTCTTAATATCTTCTTAATATCTTCTTTAATATCTTCTTTAATATCTTCTTAATATCTTCTTTATATCTTATTTTTATCTTCTTAATATCTTCTTTATATCTTATTTTTATCTTCTTAATATCTTCTTTAATATCTTCTTTAATATATTCTTTAATATCTTCTTAATATCTTCTTTATATCTTCTTTATATCTTCTAATATCTTCTTATATCTTTTATCTTCTTAATATCTTCTTTAATATCTTCTTTAATATCTTCTTTAATATATTCTTTAATATCTTCTTAATATCTTCTTTATATCTTATTTTTATCTTCTTAATATCTTCTTAATATCTTCTTTATCATCATCCTGTCTTCCCTATGTTGCTCCACTTCCTCCACCTCCTTTATTATACCCAGACAAACCATACTCCATCTCCTCCACTCTTCCTTCTCCCCCATTAGGTTCTCTTCCCTCCTCTCTCTCCCCCCTTCCGTCTTCTGTGGCCCCACGTCAAATAAGACGAGCGTCAGAATTTAAGGGGAGATTTCCACCCGAGGGATTTTTTTCTTGACTCCTTTCTCCCTCATGTTTAGCCCCATTGCTTTTCTAATTTTAAGACGTTCGCCCCATTATTTTGACGATTTTAAGAACTTTCAACCCATTTCTGTTAATTGTAAGACCTTTCGTGCCATTTAGGTGTCGATTTTATCCTGGCGAGCGATAGCGAGCCTGTAATTTAAGAGGAACCGGCTTTCAGCCGGGACATTTTTCTACCGAAAAATGTACAAATTTATCTTGAAAGGGACTCAAGGGGGTGTAATTTTAAGCTTGATGGAAGTTTAGGGAGGAAACTAAACACCTCCCCTTAAGGCAGCGACTCTAATATCTGCGAGTTTCCGCCCAGATGAGAAAATCTGAATTATGGCCGAGCCTACCAGTGTAGCCCTAGGATAACAAGGATAAAAGAGGCTCTTGCTCTCTAAAATGGAAGGGAAGTCAAGGTGAAGCAGAACGAACACAAAAGAACATGCGTATTTTTTTTTAAAGTGAATGAATATACAGATTAACATAACATGCACAATTTGCTCGACATTAAAAAGCTATAATAGTTAGCCCTGATCACCTCGGGAATGTGACCCTCAGGCTACTACTTAATGTGACCCTCAGGCTACTACTTAATGTGACCCTCAGGCTACTACTTAATGTGACCCTCAGGCTACTACTTAATGTGACCCTCAGGCTACTACTTAATGTGACCCTCAGGCTACTACTTAATGTGACCCTCAGGCTACTACTTAATGTGACCCTCAGGCTACTACTTAATGTGACCCTCAGGCTACTACTTAATGTGACCCTCAGGCTACTACTTAATGTGACCCTCAGGCTACTACTTAATGTGACCCTCAGGCTACTACTTAATGTGACCCTCAGGATACTACTTAATGTGACCCTCAGGCTACTACTTAATGTGACCCTCAGGCTACTACTTAATAATACGATCAAGGTTGACCTTATTTTGTATGCATGGAATGTCAATCTGATGGAATGCGCATCGAATCCTTTTGGGATCTGGTAAACTATGTGTTTGAAAGCGACATCATCAAAATTACAGAGCATAATATACAGGGAACAAGAAGTAAGAGTAAGAAGTAAATAACCGATGTCCTATTATGGACCAATAATGTGACAGAGACAATATGAAAATTTGAATTAATTCAAGCCCATATCATGGACGAAAATAGGCGGCAATTGTTCAAATATTATGTTCCTTCCAACAACCAACTATACTCCTAAAATCGATTAATGAAATTTACAAACACATGTGGCAGTCCGTGGATTCGAATCCAGGATGCTCACACCGAACATCAACACCTTATGCATCGCACCACGAAGACAGTTAAAGAATGGTGGACACTGCCTACGATTTATTATGCAACTTCGAATCACACAGATACACATCTCCCCAACCACACGCAGTGTCAACACAAAAACAGGGAGCTATAAACCCCTCCACCCCGGGACAGAGAGAGCGTTTTACAAGGAGTTACAAGGAGGTACTCTATGATGTTTTCGATTTGTTGTGGTGAATCAAGTTTCATGACGCTTTTATGGCGATACAATTATTATGTTCTCTCCACCAACCAACTTTACTCCTAAACTCGATTAATGAAATAACAAACACATGTGGCAGTCCGGGGATTCGAACCCAGGACGCTCACACCGAAAATCAACACACTTATGCATTGCGCCATGATGCAATTCGTCAAATGTTACAATAATAATTACGATTGTGGATGAGGGAGACAAAAAGCAGACTTTCCTAGTAACCACCATCAGTATTTGCAGCATCGTCGAATGAACCTTTGTTTGTCCGTGTCGTTGTAACAATATGTCTATACTAGTCGTTGTCATCATTATCAACAGCAGCACTCCCATAATTATAATCGTTAACTCAACCCTCCGCCTCCTCCTCTATATCCTCCCTGTCAAGCGTTTAGTAGATAAAGAGCTCGGAGCGGAGGGAGGGTGAATTAACGAAGTCCGAGCGACATATGAACAAATCGCATTATGTTGTTGCAAATAATTTATATATTCGCTCACATTTGAAGCCTCCTCCTCAAAGTAATAAATTGTATCAAAGAGAGCTAACATGTTTTTACCATTTATCACACGTATGCATGTATCCTTTGTAAATCACTACCCACTGTTATTGCAGACATGCATTAATCACGTCATCCTCGAACTTTGTCTTAGTCGGTCCATCCTTTGGAAAACGTAACTAATGAAATTAATATATAATCATTCTCCTCGTGTGATATTAGTGAGAGTCTTGCTACAATTTGGAGAGGGATTATTAAGGCAGGCATATCACGGCTTATTGGTTTGTGTATATTCAGCACTATCCTCCTCTACACCACAACGCTCCTATTATCATCACCACCAGTACCACCACCACCACACCTCCCCTACTATTTCAGCCACCCTCACCACCAGTACCACTACCACATCAGGTCCTCCTCTACCATCACCACCACTTCTCCCCTATCATTTCAGCCACCCTCACCACCAGTACCACCACCACAGCTCCTCTACCATCTCAGCCACCCTCACCACTACCACAACTCTACCATCACCACCACACCTCCCCTACCATCTCCGCCTCCTCACCACCAAACTTCCCTCATCATCACATCCACCCTCACCTACTGTATACTTACTATCACATCCTCCACTGCATAACAACCCTTTTCAGTTATAAACTGCCATTACCACCACCACATCCCTTCCCTCACGCTGTTTACTTATCCAATCACTCCACACCAAGGCTGTCCCCTTCCCATCTCCACCAGACCCATTTTACAAGTTCTCCCTCAATTATCTACACCATTTACAACACACCTTCACCCCCACCATCCCACCCCACCTTGGTAATTACCCCCTCACCATCACTGCCTTCCTCCAGCTCTCTTACCTCCCACCCCCCTCTTCTTTCCCTCAACACCACAGTTCCCCCTCACCACCCCTGCCTCCCCCACCTCGCCCACCCGGGGGCGCCATTTTTTACACCGATATTAAAAAAAGGCAGCAAATCCCTACCCAGTAACTATCGTCCAATTAGCTTAACCTCAGTTGTATGTTAAATGTTAGAAACACTCATAAGAGAGTAAATCACTTAGAGGAAAATAACATACTTAAAGATACTCAACACGGCTTTCGTAAAAAAACGTTCCTGTTTAACAAACCTCTTAGACTTCTTCCACGATATCCTCAACCTCTACGATGAGAGTAAAGCTGTAGATATTATATATACCTTGATTTTCAAAAGGCCTTTGACAAAGTTCCCCACAAACATTTACTGCTAAAACTAAAAGCGCATGGAATACAATATGGTGTGTTGAAATGGATAGAAAATTGGCTCAGCGACAGAAAGCAAAGAGTAGTCATAAACGGTAAGGCATCTAAATGGACCAATGTAAGTAGCGGGGTACCCCAGGGATCGGTACTAGGACCAATTCTCTTTCTAATTTACATCAACGACATAGATGAGGGCCTCACCTGTACAATCTCAAAATTTGCTGACGATACAAAAATTGCAAATAGCGTACTCTCAAAAGAACAAGTTGACGATATGCAACACAATCTAGATAAGTTGTCATGTTGGGCCCAAATTTGGCAAATGAGTTTCAATGCCGATAAATGTAAAGTACTACATATCGGATACCAAAATAAGAAAGCAAACTATTTGATGAATGGCACTCAGCTTAAGAATGTAAACAGAGAAACCGATCTGGGAGTAACAATATCGAGTAACCTAAAACCGAGTCAACAATGTTCAGAAGTTGTTAAGAAGGCAAACAAAATAATTGGCTTGATAGGCAGGTCATTTGAGCATAAATCCAAAGACGTTATCCTAACCCTTTACAATTCCTTAGTCCGCCCTCTTCTGGAATACTGCGTTCAATCCTGGTGCCCTTATTACCAAAAAGATATAGACAAGCTAGAGCGAGTTCAACGTAGAGTTACCAAAATGATACCTAGCCTAAAGAACAAACCATACGAAGAGCGTCTTAGAGAATTAAATCTATTTCCTTTAACCCAGCGCAGATTAAGAGGCGACTTAATTCAAGTGTTCAAAATCATCAAAGGCATCGACAATATGAACTGTAGTAAGTACTTCACTATCGACCAATCTAATTACACGCGGGGAAACGGTTGCAAAATTATTGGTAAATCTTTTAACTCACACGAAGCTAAGAATTTCTTCTTCAATCGAGTTGTCAACTTATGGAATGGGCTTCTCCGAGATGTCATAGACTGCAGCACCGTTGATTCATTTAAACTTCGCCTAGACAAATATCTCGCATCAAACCCGCGACTTACTGCGTTTGTAAATGAATAACTTTATTTTATCCTCCCCTCAGTTACTAACCCATCTGTCCCCTACTAACTTCCTAATCCTGCCACGGACATTAGTTCCAGGGCAATAGTTCCCTTTCCAATGTTCCCTTACCCACTCTAAACCACTGTTTGGACACTTGATCCTCAGTGTTTTGGAGGACAAGCAGCCTAGAAGGGTCACTAGATCTGTTGTTGCTTGATTTCCTTTGTACTCCTTTGTACTCCTTCTCTTTCCCCCACCTATCTCCCCCCCTCACCACGCCTGCCTCCCTTTCTCTCTCTCCCCCCTGTTTCCCCTAACACCACAGCTCCCCCCCCCCCCCCCCTCAGGATTCGCTTACCATTAATTGCAGAGAGGATGTGCAAACAGTCCAGCCAGCCGTGACTACTTACACGAATTATTGATATTCCCCGATTTGGTCTAGTGGCCGATCAGTAAACAGAGCAATGTCAAGGGCGGATTATATGTTCGTTTTTGTTATAATCAATGCTTAGCTTAATACGCTGTTCAGTAAAGGAACACTATAAAGTACTGGCATCTTGGCTTTTGTTCCTATTATTCTTTATTATATTTAGAAACTATTAGTGAACAATAACTGGGAATGTGCCGATATTATGTTAATTATAAGTACTCTAGATTAGCATGATCAAATACAATATAACCTTATTTTTGTTTTATTTATACAAACACGTTTAATGATAGATACGTATAGAACATAATACAGGTATTTTGTAAAGGTTTGTTAATGCTTTAAAATTTTGTTTATTTTGCTTATATGGTTTCAAAATGTATTCCAATACACACCGTCATAGTATGTGAACCAAACCGTATGTGAACACACACACCCTGACACAATCATAACACACGCACACATGAACTCATCCCGATTATCTGGTATTATTTACAAACTTGGTGATAAGTTAACCCGATCTACTTTAGACTCGTGTACTTTACCCTAGTTTCTCCTTATTTTCTTTATTACAATAGTCTGGTCCTCTATATATACAATTCCTTTTCAGTATCTCTTTATAGCACAACAGAACATTATACAAAGCCTCACACACACACACACACACACACACACGTATATAGAGCCTCACACTCACACAAACCAGTATTAAACCAACAAGGAAATTACAGTCTCTTAACTCCCCCCAGATCACCATTACTGTCCCACTCCATCCTACACGGCGGACGAAGGAAAAGTTAACCCTTTCGCGTACGAGGACGTGATTGCGTCCTTTTGGGGATACTTTAAAACCTTTGTGACCATCAGGGGTGTTTAGAAACCTTTAGTTGAATTATTTCAAGCTCTGCAGTTGTCTTTGAGCGAGTTGTGGCCAGAAAACTAATTTTGGAGAGGTACGGTAATTATGAGATTAAGATAATTATATTTCTGAATAGTAAACGGCAACCCCCGGACCTGAAAGGGTTAACACTAGCTGATCCAACACTTTTCGGGAGTTATTATGGTGTTTTATGAGTATGGTGTTATGTTATTTAGCATTATTATTATGATTATCATCATCATTATTATTATTATTATTATTATTGTTATTATTTATTTATATTATTATTGTTCTTTAGGGTATGAGTAAATACAAATAACATTATGAACAGGTTCTTCCTCTGTTTTCTCAGCTAACCTACACTACACCTCTTTTAACCTTTGCTAAGCCCCACAGTATTCCAGACACCACCTTCCTCCTCCCTCCCACCACCTGACGCGACTTGTACTATTGATTTGTTAAGGGGAGATGGGTTATTTTTCCGGTCCCCTTTCTTCCTCATGTTTAGCCCCATTAGTTTTCACATTTTAAAACGTTCGGCCCATTAGTTTGGCGATTTTAAGACCATTCCCCCCATTTCTTTGTCAATATTAAGACCTTTCGTCCTATTTAGGTGTCTCCTGGCGAACGATAGTGAGCCTGTAATTTTGAAAGAATCGGCCTACGGCCGGGAAATTTTTCTACCGAAAAATGTACAAATTAATGTAGAAGGGGGATCTAATGGATGTTTTATTTTTAAAGTTTGATGATGGAGGTCTAGGGAGGACACCTAGAAAAATAATAAATATATTAAAATATCGACGTAAAAATGAACCATCTCCCCTTATGCCTCGAGCTGGAATCTCACAAAATCCCCGAGCCCCAAACAACGCAACTTTGTCTCTTGTTCCGTCTACGGTAGGGGTGAGGGCGGTGATGAGCTGTGTGGGAGGTGATGGGTGGGGTGTGTGCATGTGTGTATGTGTGTATGTGTATGTGTGTGTGTACTTACTCTAGTTGTACTTACTCTAGTTGTATTGCGGGAGTGAGCATGCTCGTTATTTCCCGCCTCCTATATGTGTAGGTGTTATATGTATCGTTGGAATGGCTGTGGATGTGTGTGTAATCTGTATTTTTAGCCAATTGGCGACATCGGAAACGAAGGCTTAGGGTGGATCTGTATGGTACCATTCTCACTATAGACGGTACCGTTTCGCCCGAAGGCTTAGGTAGCCATCAGCTTAGGTGAACCATATGATACCCATCTCGCCTTGTACCATTTTTGCCAACCCCAGATGGGACGTCACAACGTCGTCCACTTATTCCAGGTACCTATTTACAGCTAGGTGAACTGAGGCTAACACATGAAAGGAGACAAGCCCAATTTGTCTCCGCCCGGCCGGGGATTGAACCCCCGACCCCTCGTGTGTGAGACGAGAGCTCTACCACTAGGTTACGGGCTGTGTGTGTGTGTGAGAGAGAGAGAGAGAGAGAGAGAGAGAGAGAGAGAGAGAGAGAGAGAGAGAGAGAGAGAGAGAGAGAGAGAGAGAGAGAGAGAGAGAGTATGTAAATGTATGCATCTCTGACAACATATTTTAGTTCGTATATCTGGGGGCCTGTATTTTGTCCTGTGGATTACGACATAAGTTTTTCTTTAGAATTTCTTGGAAATGCATTATGTGGTATGCGTATTGAATTTTGCAAGAAACAAATTTCCTTGCTTTTTCAAGATTAACTCTGCATGTTTTCTTTTGTCATGGTGAGACAGTATATGCAGGGATTTGTAGAGATTTTATTTTTTCAACGGTAAAACAGTCTTTCAATTCATAATTGTTGTAATCTGTTTTATACAAAATATAGAGTATACTGTATATATATATATATATATATATATATATATATATATATATATATATATATATATATATAACTACTACAGGCTCACTATCGCTCGCCAGCAAAATCTCGACACCTAAATGGCACGAAAGGTCTTAATATTGACAAAGATATGGGGCGAATGGTCTCAAAATCGCCAAACTAACGGAACGAACGTCTTATAATTTCAAAACTGATCTGCCAAACATGAGGGAGAAGGGGGTCCATAAAAAGCGACCACCTCCTCCTTAACTTTATTATATTGTATTTAGGGTAATTTTGTCACTACCTTCAATATATATACACTTATAGAATCTAACCTTTGGTCAAGATTTGTTCATTCTATCTATATACAGTATTCTGGCATATACCCAAGATATTTACAGTTCAAGGAAGGGCCATGTAGATTTGGAGAATGAGTAAGGAAAAGATTGAGGATTGAATGAGTATGGAAAAGATTGAGGATTGAATGAGTATGGAAAAGATTGAGGATTGAATGAGTAAGGAAAAGATGGAGGATTGAATGAGTATGGAAAAGATTGAGGATTGAATGAGTAAGGAAAAGATTGAGGATTGAATGAGTATGGAAAATATTGAGGATTGAATGAGTAGAAATGATTGAGGATTGAATGAGTATGGAAAAGATTGAGGATTGAATGAGTATGGAAAAGATTGAGGATTGAATGAGTATGGAAAAGATTGAGGATTGCATGCATTAAAGTTAAGGTAAATAACTAAATATATGCCCTAGTGAACTGTCATGTAGGTAATATTATATATATTGTGTTATGTATTATTTGATGCTGTGTTATGGGAAAGCAAATCTACACCATACAAAGATGTAAAATAACTTTTGTTTGAACGAGATTAGCTTATCTCTGTCCATGGAAGCCCGTGGTGTAAGTCCTGTCTTTGGCTGGTCGTCTACTTAAAGGGGTAGTGCTTGGTTATTGGTCTATATATTGATTTATTAATTTATTTTTGAGTTTCCTCGCCAGACCTCCATCAAGCTTAGAAAAACACCCCTTAGAACCCCTTTCAAGATACATATGTAAATTTTTCGGTAGAAAAATGTCGTGGCCGAAGGCCGGTTCCTTCTAAAATTAGAAGCTCGCTATCGCTCGCTAGGAAAAAATCGACACCTAAAGGGCACGAAAGGTCTTAATATTGACACAAAAATGAGGCGAAAGATCTCAAAATCACAAAACTAATGGGTCTAAACATGAGGAAGAAAGGGGTCCATAAAAAGCGAGTACTACCCCCTTAACATATCACGGTTATCACAAGTTAGTGTAGTGGCCGGGTCTGTTTGCATACGTTACACAGCTTCGGTAGAGTGGGTTACGGTGAGGGAGGTACTGGCATCATTTTAGGAAGTATATAGACATATAAATTAGTTGTTTCCTTAGATATCTCCAATAATATGTCTATAATTTATAATATATATGTGCTGTTTTAGGAGGGGAAGAGGGTGTGTGGATCAGATTGTTGCAGTAAGACAGTTATGCGAGAAGTATTTAGAGAAGCATAAGGAGATATTTTGGGCTTTTATCGATTTGGAAAAAAGAATATGATCGTGTGGATCGAGAAGCAATGTGAAAGGTGCTAAGGATTTATGAAATTATTGGACATTTTTAAAGAGCAGTCAAGAGTTTTTATGAAGAGAGCAGAGCGTGTGTTAGAGTAGGACATAATGAGTTGAGTGAATGGTTTGAGGTAAATGTAGGTCTGTGACAGGGTTGTGTAATGTCACCGTGGCTGTTTAATGTATATATGGATGGTGTGGTGAGGGAGGTGAAAATGAGAACTATGGGTAGAGGATTGGGTTTAGTAGGAAAGAATGGTAGAGATTGGGAGTTGAATAAGTTGCTGTTTGCTGATGACACAATGTTGGTGGCGGGTTCTGAGGAGAAACTGCAGCGAGTAGTCAAAGAGTTTGGTGAGGTTTCTGGGAGGAGGAAGCTGAGGGTGAACGTCAATAAAAGTAAAATGATGGTGTGTAATAGAGGTGCTCGTTAGGGTGAATCTAGATGTGAGTCAGGATGGAGAAATACTGGAACAAGTGGAGTGTTTTAAATATCTAGGAGAAAATTGATAAGCAGGAATGGAGGTATGGGAATGGAAGTAAAACAGAGAGTATGTGAAGGAGGGACAGTTTTCGGAGCAATGGGAAGTATGTGGAAGGTCAGAAATCTCGGAATAAAAGTTAGAAGTGTAATGTATCAAGGGATAGTTGTACCAACAGTGATGTATGGGGATGAGACATGGGCTCTGAAGAAAAAGGAGAGAAGAAAGCTGGATGTGATGGAGATGAGCTGCTTGAAGAGTATGTGTGGAGTGACTCGTAGAGACAGATTGAGGAATGAAGAGATATGTAGGAGAGTGGGGCAGCAGGAACATTTGTCGGCCAGAGTGAACAGAAAGGTGCTGAGCTGTTATGGTCATATTGAGCGAATGGAAGATGAAAGTCTTACAAAGAGAATATGTGAGTAAAATTCAAGGGGAGGTAGAGGGGTAGTAAGACCTCCTTTGGGTTGGAGAAAGTGTGTAGGAAAAGCGTTGGAGGATAGAGGAATGACTATAGATCAGGCAAGAGAAGGGGTAATAAATAGGAATGAATGGAGAATGCTAGTGAATAGATGAGTGTAAACAAGGTCGTTTGGGAGAGAGGGTCGTGCGCCAGTTGGACAAGATAATAGTCCGTCAGGCACCTGGCCCAGGGAGCTGGTAGTAATGAACGGTATGCCTGGGAGCATGGTGGGCTTTTGGTGGTGGCTTCGCTGCGTGTCTGCCTCCGGATATCGGATCCTCTCCGGAGATCTGGGACCTGGGAATCTAGCTGGGAACCCCAAATAGCCCTGGGTCTCTGGGTGTTTCTCCTGGACGACCTAGATGTGTTTGATTGTTTGTGTTGTTTTTGTTTTGTTTTGTTTTTCTGTTGTGTTGCCATGTCCCTGTTCGGCTCTGTCTTGAGTCGGCCACGCCCAATAAAAAAAAAAAAAAAAAAAAAAAAAAAAAAATATATATATATATATATATATTGTTACGTATCTTGATCCTCAGGTGGTTAACTTGATGAATCTAGATAGCACAGAGATATATATTAAGGTATCAGTCAGCTGAAGGCAAAACAAAAGTAAAATCTAATAAAATAATTTCCTGTTGTTGCTTCCTTTCCTTTTGGATCTTAGGACTTGGTATCCTTTATTGACTGATACTCTTTACTTATGAAAAATACTGAAACTAATTAGTCATGTAGTATTTATAAAGAATTATTATTTAACCGAAGCTTAGTAGGCTATGGTTATGAACCGAATAAGTTATAGCTAAAGAAGGACTATTAATTTTATAAAAAGTCTTGAAAGATAAATATTAAAGTAAGAATATTTCGGTCTCTACCCTTTTTGAAATGAATAGATAGTTTTCTTCTATGTCCTTTTATTTATATTTAATGTAATTATTCTTGGTTCTTGTCTTACGTTAATAGTATTATATTATTATTATCATCAGGAGTAATATCAAAGTCACATAAAAAGTTAGATATATATTTAATAATTAGTTAAATTTATTTCTTAACCACGTAACATTGAGGTTTGATTATGAGTAAATAAAGTTACAGGATCGTTTCATAGATTCGATTCAGGTCACACTCAAATAATATGAAAAGCAAAATATAATATTTTGAAGCAAAAGAATTTTCTTCAGCTTAGGAAATCACTAGAAGTAATATTAACACAGCCATGTTAGTCTAAGGCGATATTACTAATACGAGACAATAGCATCACCGTACTAAGCACCATTAAGCAATGTAAGCTTAATTCAAAGAAAATTAAAGAACTCGTAAGTATTAATATAAAACAATAGTATTACTTTCATCATAACCCAATTACTTAAAGTGTTGCTTTAGTCCACAAGTTAGTCAACTAAAATAGTTAAGTACATAATAATAGCGTTAACGTTAATTCCCAATCAAATAGTTAAGTACATAAATAGTAGCGTTAACGTTAATTCGCAATCAAATAGTTAAACACATAATAGTAGCGTTCACGTTAATTCCCAATTAAATAGTTAAACACATTACACACATTAAACACATCACGTTAATTCCCAATCACATATCTCACTAACCAACATAACGTAAGTGTTTACACCGAACACACTTAACACACATTTATATAATCTGACTGACAGTCACAAACCCATTATAATACTTCACCCCGTCTTCCTCCAGCTGCAAGTTCACACTTCCCCAACTCCAAATGAGACTGATTTGAATGCCCACAACTCGGGTCTTATATACCAAACAATGATGGTGTAGGAACGAATCAGGAGGCGGCGGGTGGTGCGCGCTCCAATCATAGCTCCTCGAATCACATAACAGGTGTGTCGTCCACTCACAGCTCCTGGCGTCGATCATACGTCATAGCATCGGTCATCGAGGTATGGGGCGAGCTGGTATGGGGCGAGATGGTTTGCGAGATGGTTCGCTCGTTCGCTCGCTAGTCTGCTTCACCGCTTGGGTAGGTTGGCTCCTTGAACTCTAATTCTAACTCTTAAATTAACATACAGGGCTCCGTATGTCAGAATATGCATAGTGTATATATATAAATGTGGTATATATAAATGGAGTATATACATACATACATAATTGTCTCATGATAACCTGGATAGATTGAAGAAAGGAGTCTTAATATGAAAAAGATGGTAAAATGATATGTTTTAAGGACGTCATTACGGTTATTAGTTTCCTCACCGCATATTAATATTTGAGTTCGGCCTGCATGAAAACCACCGCCTTCAGGTCCCGGAGGCAAAGCAGAGCCGTAATTACCAAACTTGTTTCAGAGCCAACACTCGTAATTTTGTGGCCGACTCCAGCCTCTGATAGTGAGCGGTGAGGCAAGGGAGCATACAGTAACTCCGGCCCCCTTGCCACTCCGGCCCCATTTCCCTAGATATAAATCTCACACCAACCACTCCTCACTGTTAAGGGGAGGTATGTAATTTTTGTCTAGGCCCCATTCTCCCTCATGCATAGCCTCAGTAGTTTTGAGATTTTAAGATGTTCACCTCATTAGCTTGTAAATTTTAAGACTTTTCGACCGTTTTCTTTGTCAATTATTAAGACTTTTCGTGTCATTTAGGTGTCGATTTTTTCCTGGCAAGCGTTAGCGAGCCTGTATTTAAGGAAGAATCGACCTTCGGCCGGGACATTTTCTGCCTAAAGTATTTCAAATATATCTAGAAGGGGGATCTTGAGGATGTTTGTTTAAGTTTGATGGAGGCCTAGGAAGGAAAGTAAAAAGAATAGTATATATATTTATATATATATATATAAAAAAAAACACTACCAAGAAATAAACTGTTTCCCCGTAAGGACTTCATTATCCTATTCCTCTCAGACCCCAAACCTTCTCCAGTGGAAAGGTCGGGGACGCCAGAGAAGTAGCCGGAATAACATGGTCCCGGAGATTGGGCTTGTATCACTCATATCTAGGGTAGGGTGTGTGTGTATGTGGGTGTGTGTGTGTGTGTGTGTATGTTTGTGTTTGTGTGTGTGTGTGTGTGTGTGTGTGTGTGTGTGTGTGTGTGTGTGTGTGTGTGTGTGTTTGTGTGTGTGTGTCTGTTTGTGTGTGTGTGTGTGTGTGTGAGAGAGAGAGAGAGAGAGAGAGAGAGAGAGAGAGAGAGAGAGAGAGAGAGAGAGAGAGAGAGAGAGAGAGAGAGAGAGAGAGAGGATAGAAAGCTAAAAGTGTCATAAATTTCATCACACTCCCAATTACATCAACTCCTCCTCGGCCAGAACAAATATTGATTGCAGCAACAGCAGTTGTTGCTGTTTATAGTCACAAATCATACTTATTTGCAGTAGCCTCCAAGATTTGGCTGTTGACCTTTGAACCGTTTCATGATGATAGATAAGAAGATATTTTACCATGATTGTTATGTATGCTCTAATTTCGTTTATATTGACAGAAAATGCGTAATTTGGTATAATATATAAACTGCTATTTGTCTGTCAAAAATCTAGTAACTCTGTCTGATTTTAAATATAGTACCAAAGTTTAGAATAATATTTGAAAGATTTCTGTTCAAGAGTTACATCACATCAGGAAATAGTTGGAACCAATTTCCTTGTACAAAACAAATAAAAAAACAATGCAACACTTCCTCAAATTCCACTTATATATATTCTCTTCCTAGTTCCTATCAAATACGTAATTGTTGGATATTCATTTATGTATTCTTTGTTATCAATATATAATATTTTAAGGGAACTATATGTAATTATGAAGGGGTTACTTGACTACATTATTGGTTATGCAGTATAGGCTATATAGTATGTGCTGCATCCATCAATCATTTAAGATGCTGTACAATTCATACGCGAACGACAGACAAGAGCCAACAAACGGTATGACAGTTTACCAAATGGCACCTACGAAAAATCAGGAAAGCAAAAATTGTCCCTCCATTAGCCCCAAGTGGTGAGAAAGTCGGTTCGCGCCTGGAAACCTCTCCAAGAAATATTCCCCCTCGGGACCCATTATCTCGGGCATAAATTTTCTCGCCTCTCCTGCTCCCTCTCTCGATAGGCTCACCAGCGACACCTGCACAAGAGCTACTCTCACGCCTTAGTGGTTCCGGTAATTTGGACAATGGAATTCAATTTACTACCAATCGACCGATGTTTTTCAGCTCGCGTAAATAATTGGTTAAATTTTCATCTTGTTTGCTATAGAGCCTCATAATTATTAGCTACTTGTTAGCTTCGTTGGTATTCATTTGGAGGTAGTGCAATTCGTGTCAAATCTGAATTTATGATTATAGTGTAAATGTGTTGAGTTGCTACATGACATTTGAGTCTTGCTGTACCGGTACTGTGTAAAAAGGCGTCCATCAAGGTAATGTTGGAGTCCGTGTAATTTTTGTTTTGTTTTTTTTATGCTAGGACGAGGCCGCTCACTGCTACCAAGTTTTTAGAAATAGGAAACAATAGACGGATGGGTAAGGGGCAGTATGAAGAGAATGGAGAACAAAAGTCCCCCATTGATGTTTACGAACAATGTCTATGAAAGACAGCTCCCTCCTTTCAGCCTTTCATTAACCCTTTCACAGCTACTTGTAGTAAACATTTTAATTAGTAGATTTAATTAATCCATCTAATTAATGACCATATTAAGGCACCTTTGGACTACATTGGAAACAACCAAATGGCGGACTTTTACAAAAGCTCATAAGTTATTATGTTTTTTACACCAACCAACTTCACCGATGGTTTGTTTTTATATGGTGTATATCATGCTACATTCATCGTGCAGTTCCCTGTTTTCATCAATGGTGTGCACTTGTTAAACTATATTATTCACGTGTGGAATAGACTGCTTGCTGATGAAATCATTTAAAAATGCCTTTAATGCTTCCAAAACCCAATTTCTTCATCTATTTACCCGTCCGGAACTCCCAGAGGACTATCCCTTATTCCTCAACAATACAAACATCAATCCTTCATCTTCTCTCAATATTCTTGGTGTCTCTTTTTCTTCTGCTCTCACTTGGAAGACCCATATTACCAGTCTTGCTAAGGCAGCCTCCCAGAAGCTGGGTGTACTCAACCGCCTCAAGGGGTTCTTTACCTCTGCACAACTTCTTGTTCTGTATAGGAGCACAGTGCGTCCTTGTATTGAGTACTGTTCACAAGTGTTGGTAGGATCCTCTCACACCGCACTCCTAGACAAAGTAGAAAGGAAGGATTTCGTATAATTAATTCCCGTCCACTCACCAACTCTCTCTCTTCGCCGCAATGTTGCATCTCTCTTGCTATTCTATCGCTACTACAATAATCAGTGCTCCTCAGAGCTCTCCCAGTGTATACCACCTCCTCTACGTAGGGCACGTGGTACCCGTCTTGCAACACAATTCCACCCCTACTCTGTGCAACTCTCCAACCCAAGAGTGAAACGTTACTCTGTCTTTCTTCTATTCAACAGCTGAGCTCTGGAACTCTCCCATAATCAGTCTTTCCCTCCTCTTATGACTTAAATTTCTTCGAACTCCGTGTGTCCAGGCATTTTGGCTCGAACGTCCCTTGATTCTGGCCCTGTCACTCTTTCAGCTATGGGGGAGGCACTTGCTACAGGCAGTTCTGCCTTTTGTCTCCCTCACTCACATAGAAAACAAAAATAACCTCTGAAGCGCAAAATGCTGAACAGCTCAAGGGAGACAACATGATGGCTATAGGTATAACAACCCTGACGTTACCTGTTATACTGGCGACAACCAACGTCAGCCTTAGCTATAGAAAGCTTCTATTCCCTTCGCTTGTGTCCTTTTCCCTCACAATAGTCGTCAAACTCATATAAGGAGGCGTACGATGGAGGTGTAAAATGAAAGGGACGCCCGGTTGGTTGCTCACAGGTGGGACAAAGAGGCCATAAAAGACAGAGACCCTTTGCTTAGCTCGGCCCCTCATGTTTGTATTCAGCAGCGGGATGGGTAGTTGTCTTTTGTTCTACGGGAGGAGGGGGTGTCATCGTGTATAGAGAGGGGGTATGGAAAGAAAGGTGGCGTATTCTTTGTGCGTAATGGGAGTGACTTTTAAAGAATGGAAATTATTACAAAGGGTTATGACACAGACTCTTACATAATTATACAGTATATGATAAATACATACGTACACTCGGTCAAAAAAGGTTCTGCACCCATAATAGGTGCAGATACTTGTTTGACCAAATGTACATGCATGCATACATACACTAATACAGCCAAATATAGTACAGTACATAAACACATGCATACACGCACATCACACACTCAGATAAACACACACACATACACTGAACTCACCTGTATGCTAATCATAAATTACCCTTACCGTTTGACAGATTAATATATCCCACAGAACATTTTGATAACCTGAGAAACTAAGCTACCAATAACAGGTGTGTGAAAGTACCCTAGCTCCGTAAATATTATGCCAAGTAAGGGGGAAAAAATTAGAATATTTATGGTCTACTGTCAAAATATAGAGGCATGGTCCTTCTGAATAACGGGTTTTACAGTATAGGGTCAATAGTCCTGATATCCCTCACGCTGACACTTCCTTGGAATCAGCAGCAGAGAGAGAGAGAGAGAGAGTACAAAGGAGTACAAAGGAAATCAAGCAACAACAGATCTAGTGACCCTTCTAGGCTGCTTGTCCTCCAAAACACTGAGGATCAAGTGTCCAAACAGTGGTTTAGAGTGGGTAAGGGAACATTGGAAAGGGAACTACTGCCCTGGAACAAATGTCCGTGGCAGGATTAGGAAGTTAGTAGGGGACAGATGGGTTAGTAACTGAGGGGGGATAAAATAAAGTTATTCATTTACAAACGCAGTCAGTCGCGGGTTTGATGCGAGATATTTGTCTAAGCGGAGTTTAAATGAATCAACGGTGCTGCAGTCTATAACGTCTCGGGGAAGCCCATTCCACAAGTTGACAACTCGATTGAAGAAGAAATTCTTAGATTCGTGTGAGTTAAAGATTTACCAAAATTTTGCAACCGTTTTCCCGCGTGTAATTAGATTGGTCGATAGTGAAGTACTTACTACAGTTCATATTGTCGATGCCTTTGATGATTTTGAACACTTGAATTAAGTCACCTCTTAATCTGCGCTTGGTTAAAGGAAATAGATTTAATTCTCTAAGACGCTCTTCGTATGGTTTGTTCTTTAGGCTAGGTATCATTTTGGTAACTCTACGTTGAACTCGTTCTAGCTTGTTTATATCTTTTTGGTAATAAGGGCACCAGGATTGAACGCAGTATTCCAGAAGAGGGCGGACTAAGGAATTGTAAAGGGTTAGGATAACTTCTTTGGATTTATGCTCAAATGACCTGCCTATAAAGCCAATTATTTTGTTTGCCTTCTTAACAACTTCTGAATATTGTTGACTCGGTTTTAGGTTACTCGATATTGTTACTTCCAGATCGAGAGAGAGAGAGAGAGAGAGAGAGAGAGAGAGAGAGAGAGAGAGAGAGAGAGAGAGAGAGAGAGAGAGAGAGAGAGAGAGAGAGAGAGAGAGAGAGAGGTATTAGGGTGAGGGAAAGAGATTGATGGATAGAAACATCCAATTTATAATAAGTTGACGTGGTGTAATCGTGTTTCATTATGTATCGGTGATAGGTATATTTTGTGTGTGGATGAAGGAGACAAAAGGCAAAGCTACCTGTAACAAGTGTCCCCCTCAAAGTTGAAAGTGAGATAGGGAGCTAAATTCAAGGTACGGTAGAGTCAAAATGTCTGGACAGACAGAGCTTGAAGCAGTTTAAGTCATACGATGAGGAAAAGATAGACAGAGGGCGAAAGTTCCAGAGATTACTTGTTGAGTAGGAGAAAGACAGGGAATAATCGGTTTACTCTTAGGTTAGAGAGTTGGACATAATAGGGGTGGGAATGTGTTGAAAGGCGGGTGCCACCCCCTCTTCATAAGGTATTAGGTACACGTTGAAAACTCTGAAGAACATTGATTGTTGTAATATTGGCAGAAGCTTGAAAGAGACGCAGAATCGCGTTGTGTAGTAAGGAATTGTAGGGATTTATTAAGGGAGCCCATCTCGCTTGTTTTCTCTTTCTCTCCCTCTCTCTTTGGCTTGTATCCATTTGGCCCCATTCAGCCTACTGTTTTAAGACGTTTACCCCCATCCAGGTGTCAATATTTTCCTGGCGAGCGGTAGCGAGCTAGCATATATGTATTTTTGTTTTGACAGCAAGCTAAATTTGTAAATTTTTCGATAGAAAAATGTCTCTGGCGAAGCCAGATTTCTCCATACAATGCTGGCTCGCTATCGCTCGCCAGGACGAAATTAACACCTGGATGGGGTTAACGTCTTAAAACAGTTGGCTGAATGGGGCCGAATGGATACAAGCCAGGGATAGAGAAAAAAAGGAGAGAAAGATAAACAAAGCCGGTGACCCCCCCTTAAGAGGAGGTGAGTTGTTGAGACAAAATACTTATGACTCCACCTTTTCAAGAAGTGCGGTATAGGGGGAGCCTCCCCACACATGTGAACAATACTCGATACATGGGCGCACTGTGCCCCTGTATAGAGCAAGAAGCTGTGTGGGGTAGAGAGCCCATGGAGACAGTTGAGCACACCTAACTTCTGGGAAGCTGGTTTAGCAAGAGTGGTGATATGGTCTTTCCATGAAAAATCAGAAGAAAAAGAGACACCGAGAATATAGAGAGAAGACGAAGAGTTGCTTTGTGTGTTGTTGAAGAGTAAGTGGTAGTCATGTGGAAGATTGTGACAGGTAGATAGATGGATAAACTGGATTTGGAAGACTACAGTAAGAATTACACTATGTATCAATATGTACACAACGTATAGGTTATAATATGTACACAACGTATAGGTTATAATATGATAAGAATGATAATTAAGTAAATGCAAGACATCACTCACCAAGAAACTCGAAACTCTCGGAGGTAAAATCTCCAGACACTAAATTTCCCGTGTCTCGCTTCCAATATAAGAGTCGCCGAGCAAGGCAATATCTCCCGCGACCCCCTGGATATGAATCACAGGGAATATGGTCGGGATCTCGCGGCATTAACACCAAAGAATCCCGTCTTATGGGGTTAGTTCATGTTTTTTGGTCTATATATTTATTTATTTATATCGAAACATGTACAAATTTAACTTGAGGAGTCTTGGGGAGTGTTTTATAAAGTTGATGGAGGTCTAGGGAAGAAACTACAAATATATATACAAAGATAGATAAATGAGCAAATAAATACGTCCATCCCCCCTTAATCTTCTGAAAAAAAAAGCAGCATAAATATTAATACCAATGTATCGTACAAATCTCAGCCTCCAGAAGTTAGGTCGGAAAAATATCAGGGAATTCTTTTCATGCATATTCATATATTTTTGTAAACGACCCAACTTTCTTCCGTAAAGGTTTGTTGTAAAGATTCCCCAGTAAAGAGAGACTGGACAACTACCGACCAGTGTTGTCTTTGTTGTTATAACCTGCACATTACGTTGGCGTTATTGGGGTTTATTACATGTCTAGAGCAGGTATCACACGAGTACTTTTTCCCTCAACATTTATTCTTAGCACTGGTCTGGCAGCTTAGGAGGTCAACATATATAATAATTATCTCACCTAAATTAATCTATCATCAGTAGTTTCCGATACCAGAGCAAAATATTCTAGAAATAATACCAGACATTTTTTGATTATCAAATGTTGACTATAATTGCTTTCGTGTGATACCGACATAACACGGTTCCATGGTATTCATTGTATGACGGCCCTTAAAATGAAAAACGAATAGATGCTTTCCTAAAACTCATTATAATAGCTAGACTAATATAGAAAAATTTCCTCATACAGTAAAGGGCAATGCAAAGTTTATACATAGTTGATTTTATGACAGTATATTTATGACAGTATATTTATATGTACAACTTTAGTGGCCTCCACAATATATAAAATGGGTGAAAAGAAAGATAGAGAGAAAACCAGTTTGTCGACGTGTCTAATTCCATAGTAACCAGTGACGTCACATCTAGGTAGTGATATTATTGGGTGATAGATCATGTGTTATCAGGGCTAAGAAGACATTGGCTGATAGATAGGTACTTTGCAATCTTGGCCAGTTTTGTTGTATGTATGTTGATTTGTTTCACAACAGGATGCTTTGCAGTATATCCTTAGTGTGAGTTACTTTTCTTT
Source organism: Paralithodes platypus (assembly GCA_032716605.1). Classification (NCBI taxonomy): domain Eukaryota; kingdom Metazoa; phylum Arthropoda; class Malacostraca; order Decapoda; family Lithodidae; genus Paralithodes; species Paralithodes platypus. The sequence continues at coordinate 10,574,707 of CM064528.1, read as the reverse complement.
GAATTATCCTGCAAGTGCTCAGAATGAATAGTTGTTAATGTTTTCTCAGCGCCTATGCATCCAGGACCAAGGTTTGCCGGGGCCTCGCAGAGTTGGGAGAGGCTCGATTGCTGCAGGGGTCTTCATTCCTACCTTGCCTGCCTCACTGTGCATTTCTCTTTCACAATCTTCCTTCTCTGGTGATTTGCCTTTGTTGCTCAAGCGTTTAGTTTAACCTCGCATATGCCTATTACGTGTGAGTGCTGGTTGCACTGAGCTATTAATTTCGTATCACCATTGCATATTTTAGTTGCGTTGGAGGTGATTTGGGGGTCAGCCTCACTTGGTTGAAAACATCAGGGTGAACTTAAACATCTTGTCGCATAGGTTTGGTGCGTAGGTTTATCATGCAGTATAGTATAATATTATGTTTAGTTACACCTCTTGCTGCCCACTGTGGGGAGATACCATTTGGGATATAGGCTGCATAAGCACTGTCAATTTGGGGAATGATTTGAGTAGGTGACCTAACCCGTACACACTCACAACTACACAACACTTCTACATATCCCTCCCCTTAGTTTTGTGCCATCCAGTTGAAGTAACATTTGGGTGCAGCCTGGGTTAGTTAGTGAGTCTATCCACATAATGCACACCATTGTTATATGTTATGATTACTAATATATATATATATATATATATACCGGTATATATATATATATATATATATATATATATATATATATATATATATATATATATATATTTATAAGACAGAGAGATATTCCTACTCATTTTAGGACTTAAAGATTTAGTTCGATAATAGATGATTTATATCAGCTATTTGGCTATGTGTTATATGTTTTAGTCCTACAATATGGCGCACAAACCCCGAACCTATTTTCTAAAAGGTCTGTCATAGAATGCCATAAATTTACACCCGCCCGAGAAGTTATAAATGCGGTACTAAAGAAGAGTTAAGCTGCACAGGCTGCTTGCTCGTGGGCAGCATTGTGTGTGTGTTTATGTTACGGTGCCTGTTTGTGTTAGAAAGAGAGAGAGAGAGAGAGAGAGAGAGAGAGAGAGAGAGAGAGAGAGAGAGAGAGAGAGAGAGAGAGAGAGAGAGAGAGAGAGAGAGAGAGAGAGAGAGAGAGAGAGAGAGAGAGAGAGGGGGGAGGGGGGGGGGGAGTGATACAGATTAAACACATAACAGAAAAAGTACTGCTGGACGTTATATATGTATCGAACAGTGGGAACTCAATTATTTGGCTATATTACTAAATCAAAGAAAGTTGTCAGTTGGTGAATATTATAAAATACCCAAGTTCCTATCATAGTCGGGGGTAAAACTTCACTCAGTTCCTATCATAGTCGGGGGTAAAACTTCACTCAGTTCCTATCATAGTCGGGGGTAAAACTTCACTCAGTTCCTATCATAGTCGGGGGTAAAACTTCACTCAGTTCCTATCATAGTCGGGGGTAAAACTTCACTCAGTCTCTGCAAACAAAATATAGAAAAGGTATATCAAAAGCACAGTGTCGAAAACTGGCTGGGAAAGAACGAAAATATGATATATTTTCCAAACCCTGCAACAAAGGGAGAACAAAAATCCAGCGAGCCGAAACACAAAGGATTAAATAGAAGCTTAAGGGGGGATGGGCCGGTTTTCTGGCCCACTTTCTCCCTCATGTTTAGCCCCATTAGTTTTCAGATGCTTAGATGTTTGCCCCATTAGTTAGTCGATTTTAAAACCTTTCGCCCCATTTCGTCGTCAATATTTAGACCTTTCGTGCTATTTAGGTGTCGATTTTTTCCCTGGCGAACGATAGTGAGCCTGTAATGTTGGAAGGATCAGCTTTCGACCGGGACATTTTTCCACCGAAAAATGTACAAATTAATCTAGAAGGGGGTTCTAATGGATGTTTTTTTTTAAATTTGATGGAGGTCTAGGGAGGAAACTAGGAAAATAATGAATACATGCAAAAATCGCCCAAAAAGTGAACGCCAGATAAACCAAAAATCAAGTGAAGGCTGAGAGAGAAAAGAGAACGAAAAATTACGAGACCACCAGAATAGGACTTGAAAACACCGCGGCACCGGGACACCCTAAGATGGGAGAGTTATGGCTGCAACCCTCATGTTTATGTGTGACGGGTGACGGGTGAGGGGTGAGAGAGAGAGAGAGAGAGAGAGAGAGAGAGAGAGAGAGAGAGAGAGAGAGAGTGTAGTGCTTTGCAATATGGTTAAACTAACGGTTCAAAATACCCCATTCGTCTTTTCAGATTCAGATTATTTTAATTTCTTATTTCTGCGTCTTTCTCTCTCTCTCTCTCTCTCTCTCTCTCTCTCTCTCTCTCTCTCTCTCTCTCGCTCTCGTTTTTTTCTCTCTCTCTCTTCCCGTCACGGCCATAAATTCGTCTTCGCAGTCGTATTAGTGTCTTGTTTTGTCTAACCATTTCGCTACCATTATTTCCTTCATCTTCTCCTGCCTCTCCTTGTTGTAGTTGTTACCGTCATAATGTCACTCTCTCCCCGGGTTCCACGTCTTGGGCATTTGTCTTCTGTGTTGCCTTTCGCTAGTTTCTTCTTGTTAAGGGGGCCCACCTCATTTTTTTTTCTCTCTCCCTCTCTTTCTGGGTTGTATCCATTTGGCCCCATTCAGGCTACTGTTTTAAGACTTTTATCCCCCTCCAACTGTCGATTTTTTCCAGCATATTTTTTATAATGTTTTTTGACAGAGGGCTAAATTTGTACATTTTTCGACAGAAAAATGTCTCAGGCGAAGCCGGATTTCTCCATACAATGATGGCTCGCGGAAGAAATCGACACATGGATGGAGATAAACGTCTTAAAACAGTTGGCTGAATGGGGCCGAATGGATACAAGCCAGAGAAAGAGACAAAAGGAGAAAAAGAGAAAAAGCAGGTGACCCCCTTAAGCCTTAGTAATATGAACACTTTAGTTACCCTTTTCAAACCTTCTTTAGATTTATAATAGTTTACACTGTTATTCACTAGGACAACATTTACATTCGTTTCTGGCTATCGTTATTTATTGTTATTTTTATATATTTTTTTAATAAAGGAGGTCAAGAATCTCCCCCCCCCCCACTCCCCCTTAAAGTCGGAGTCACACACGAGCCCTTTTCCTCACCATTTTTCCCATTGTAATCTCGTTAATAGCCAACATTGTGTCATACTGTCATACCGTCTATTATTCTGTTCCCTGTCATGTAGGCTATTTCCCCCCCCCCCCCCCCTCCGTGGTCCTTTGCTTTGATGGGCCTCGTAAATTAGCTTGGTTACCCCCCTGACGCATCGTTTTCATCACTTCCTAAATAATATCTCTCTCACTCTCACTCTCTCTTACTCTCGCTCTTGCCCTCTTCTCTGTCTGTCTGTCTCTCTCTCTCTCTCTCTCTCTCTATATATATATATATATATATATATATATATATATATATATATATACAGTATATATATATAATATTGAATGCTAAATGTTTCCAATTATACCAAGAGTAATGTGAGAAAAAATAGTTAATATTGAATCAACAAATGCGTTGTACCAACCTGTTTACTAATTGTTTGTCCAGAAATTCGTTGTTAACTGTGTGTCTCGTATACAATTAGCACTTGCATTTGAATCCAATCAGTTATTTTACGTATCAAATGAAAAATAGTATGATTGTAATTCCTTATGTAGTTATTAGTGTATACGATTAATTTACGGTTATATAACAGATTAATATCGTAAGTCAATCACGCTATGCTTCCTACCATACATAACATCACGGGGTGGATACAAATTCCTGTGACCAGCTGTACAGTCGCGGCTTTTATAATTAATCATCCATCTTCCTCTCCCTCTCCGGGTTCGGTCTTTCTGTTTCCACCCTTCTAGTCACTAAGAGGAGGAAGGAGGTAAGGATGTGGAGGGGATGGATGATGGGTGAAGAGGTGGGTGGGTGTGGAGGGGGAGGGGGATGGGTGGGTGTGGAGGGGAAGGTGGATGGGTGGGTGTGGAGGGGAAGGTGGATGGGTGTGGAGGTGGGGGAGTTGTGGTGGAATTGTTTAGAGTGGTGGATAGAAACACAAACCCGAGCTCGGAGAGAGAGAGAGAAAGAGAGAGAGAGGTGGGTGATTATATAAGGCCGCGACAGTACATCCCTCTGTCTGTCTCTCCTACACCGGTCCTCCCATCAAAAAGTTCCTATGCCCTCCAAATTAACAAACTTTTGGGCCCATTCCGACAGTGTATTGAGATCGTGATGGTGGATTACTGTTCAAGGCTTGGAAGGTTACGAGCGTGGGGAGTGACGTGAACGAGAGAGAGAGAGAGAGAGAGAGAGAGAGAGAGAGAGAGAGAGAGAGAGAGAGAGAGAGAGAGAGAGAGAGAGAGAGAGAGAGAGAGAGAGAGAGAGAGAGAGAGAGAGAGAGAGAGAGAGAGAGAGAGAGAGAGAGAGAGAGAGAGAGAGAGAGCCCAATTAGTTTTCAGATTCTAAGACAATAGGCCCATTTGTTTGGCGATTTTAAGACCTTTCGTCCCATTTCTTTGTCAATATGAAGACTTTTCGTGGCATTTAGGTGTCGATTATCCAGATTATTTACTTTGCACATATTTTGGATTACCAATTCAAGTTCGCTAGATAGTTCGCTAGATAGTTCGCTAGATAGTAAATACATGCTGATAATCGCTAGAATAATATGACCCAATCAGTCTTCGTGGCGCAATGCATAAGTGTGTTGATTTTCGGTGTGAGCGTCCTGGGTTCGAATCCCCGGACTGCCACATGTGTTTGTTAATTTCATTAATCGAGTTTAGGAGTAAAGTTGGTTGGTGGAGAGAACATAATAATATCGTAAATACATGCTGATAATCGCTAGACTAATATGGCCCAATCTCTGCAATATCGTAATTAAATGTTGACCATCGCTAGAATAATATGACCCTATCTCTGCACTATCGTAATTAAATGTTGACCATCGCTAGCATAATATGGCCCAATCTCTGCAATATCGTAAATAAATGTTGACCATCGCTAGAATAATATGGCCCTATCTCTGCACTATCGTAATTAAATGTTGACCATCGCTAGCATAATATGGCCCAATCTCTGCAATATCGTAAATAAATGTTGACCATCGCTAGAATAATATGGCCCAATCTCTGCAATATCGTAAATACATGCCTACAATCGCTAGAATAATATGGCCCTATCTCTGCACTATCGTAATTATATGCTGACAATCGCTAGAATAATATGACCCAATCTCTGCAATATCGTAATTAAATGCTGACAATCGCTAGAATAATATGGCCCAATCTCAGCAATATCGCCCTAAAATGATTCAAATTAGCGGACTATAGCTAGAATTCATGTCGCTAGATTTTTTTTGTCTATGTGAATGAGGGAGGCAAAAGGCATAACTGCCTATAGCGAGTGCCTCCCCCATAGTTGAAAGAGTGACAGGGCCAAAATCAAGGGACGTTCGAGCCAAAATGCCTGGACACACGGAGTTTGAAGCAATTTAAGTCATAGGAAGAGGGAAAGACTGATTCTGGGAGAGAGTTCCAGAGCTCAGCTGTTGAGTAGAAGAAAGTTTGAGAGTAACGTTTCACTCTTGGGTTGAAGAGTTGCACAGAGTAGGGGTGGGATTGAGTTGCAAGACGGGTACCACGTGCCCTACGTAAAGGAGGTGGTATGCACTGGGATAGCTCTGAGGAACACTGATTATTATAGTAGCGATAGAATAGCGAGAGAGATGCAACATTGCGGCGGAGAGAGAGAGATTGCAGAGAGTTGGTGAGTGGACGAGAGTTAATGATACGAAAGGCCTTCCTTTCAACTTTGTCTAGGAGAGCGGTGTGAGAGGAACCTCCCCACACATGTGAACAATACTCAATACAAGGGCGCTAGATGTAAACATTTGCCGCTAGATCGTAGTAAATATATACCTCAGAATAGTAACAGGATATAGTAAATAGGACGGCACCGGTACCGAAAGGGTTAACAAGTTTACCTAGTACACCTCGCCAGATGGACCCTACAGCTGATCACCAATGACTCTACAATAGTGTCCTAATGTTCTCTATATACTGCAATCTGTCACTCCCGTGTATGGCGATCAAGTCAAGAAGGAACATCTTGCCGTAAGCCGAACGCATTAAGGGGAGGTTTTTAGTTTGTTTTCTGCTCCTCCAGCAATCATAAAATTTCACCCCCTTGACCCTCTTTCAAGATAAATTTGTACATTTTTCGGTAGAAAAATTTCCCGGCTGAAAGCCGGTTCCTCTTATATTACAGGCTCGCTATCGCTCGCCAGGATAAAATCGACACCTAAATGGCACGAAAGGTCTTAAAATTGACAGAAATGGATCGAAAGTTCTTAAAATCGTCAAAATAATGGGGCGAATGTCTTAAAATTAGAAAAGCAATGGGGCTAAACATGAGGGAGAAAGGAGTCAAGAAAAAAAATCCCTCAAGTGGAAATCTCCCCTTAAGCGGAGATGGGGTTTTTCTAGACTCTCACTTTTTGGGCTTTTGGGGAAGAGACTCGTTACAGGCAGACTGCTTGTTGTCTTCTGTGTACACACATAGTAAAGACATATTATAGGTAGTGAAAAATACAGTAAATCAGAAGGAGGAGGAGGAGGAGGAAGAGGAGGAGGAGGAGGAGGAGTGGAAGGACAAGGAGGAAGTGATGGTGGTGGTGGAAGGCTAAGCTGATGGGATGAACGATTAGAGATTGGAGTAAGGAGGAGGAGAAGGAGGAGGAGGTAAGATAGATAGTGGGGGATGGGGGCAGTAAGTGAAGATGTGAGGAAGAAGGGGAGATAACATATAATGTGTATAGGTGTGAAGAAGGAGGTGTTGGGATGAAAGAGCAAAGGTGGGAGTAAGAAGGAAGAGGAAGACAAAGAGGAAGAAAACAGGGTGAGGAGGAGGAGGAGGAAGACAGACAGGATGAAACCAGGGTGAGGAGGAGGAGGAGGAAGACAAAGAGGAAGAACACAGGGTGAGGAGGAGGAGCTATTAAATGGGGAATGAGGTGGGACGAAGTATAGAAAGATGTGCTGAAGGCAAAAGTGATGGGATGAAGGATATTAGTTTGGAGCTAAAGTAAAGCAGTGGAGGAAACATATTATGGTTAAAGGAAAGCTAAAATGGTGCAGAAAAACTCCTAGGTAGAAGTAAGGAGGAGAAGCAAGTAAGGATAATGAGGTCCAAGGAAGGAGGAGGAGGAGGTGGGAGTAAGGAGAGATAGTCAAACCAATTAGGATCGCCAAGTTTATGCCGTGGAAGTTACTCAAGCTCCAACTTTTCGATATAATCATATAATAATATAAGCTGTATAAACTATATCAACCAATGAATATGAGAAGCCACGCTATGTACAGAATTATCTATTGATCTATCTAAGTATCTATTATTTTTATTTGTAAGCTACATGTTGCTATAGTATTGTTGTCTTTTTAATATGTATCTTTGTTCTATACCATTTCTTGAGAATGATTCATATACTGTAATTCCTATTCCACAAATTATATTAATTGTATATAAAACGAAATTAGTATGTGAATTCCATTGAATGTATCTATTGAATAAATGCACTCTGTATATATATTTGTGACTGATTAAAAATGCATATTGCTCTATGTTTTCTATGACGGACTGTTCATATTCATATACTGAATGTTTCCCGGAAACCCGCATTCATATTTTTGTATTAAGAATATAGGTTATCGCGTGCTTATTACCAATAGTTTTAATGTCATACCTACCTGGGGTCTTTTTACGTTATAATGACGCTGTATCTTTAGCTAGCATGCACAGGCCAACATAAGCTAACAACATACTATACATTTATCAAAGATCCACATGCAGTCATCTAAACACTGCCAAAATCCACAACACATTCGGCCACTGCATACGACCAGACAGACAGACAAGGACATACAGACACACAACGACAGAACAAGTCAAGCTACGTCATTATTAATTAGACCCAACCTTACGAAACATCACCCCCCAAAAAAACAACAACAACAACAACAACAACAACAACAAGAGGATTAACCCTTTTGATAACATGAAGTCTCTCTTAGTTCTATTGTTGCTCACAATAAACAATCCTATAAACCTTGGGAGACATCCAGCAATAAAATCGGAAATATTCTTTCCCAATTAATATTTTGATTCCCACAGATCCTATTTCAATTTAAATGAATCGTCTAAGCCTAGCGAGAATACATGACAGAATACGTTATGGTATACAGTAGTGTGAGGGGTAAATACATGACAGAATACGTTATGGTATACAGTACTGTGAGGGGTAAATACATGACAGAATACGTTATGGTATACAGTACTGAGAGGGGTAAATACATGACAGAATACGTTATGGTATACAGTACTGTGAGGGGTAAATACATGACAGAATACGTTATGGTATACAGTAGTGTGAGGGGTAAATACATGACAGAATACGTTATGGTATACAGTAGTGTGAGGGGTAAATACATGACAGAATACGTTATGGTATACAGTACTGTGAGGGGTAAATACATGACAGAATACGTTATGGTATACAGTAGTGTGAGGGGTAAATACATGACAGAATACGTTATGGTATACAGTAGTGTGTGAGGGGTAAATACATGACAGAATACGTTATGGTATACAGTAGTGTGAGGGGTAAATACATGACAGAATACGTTATGGTATACAGTACTGTGAGAGGTAAATTATATATTCATGATGGAAGAGCCACGTCCCAATTCGTATTTTTTTACAGTATAAGCGAAACAAAAAAACTATTTTCGAAAATTGGTGATCCTGACTTGTGTCTGCATTCATTATTCCTGTCCTGAGATTCCTTTTTATAGAAGAATTAAATCAACGTCTTACCTGTGGCCGCCATATTATAAACTTAGTATATTCATTATGCCGAGTCTACACCTTGTAAATCAAGGGGAGGTGGAGCAAATCAGCTGTAAACTGCCATACCGGGTTTACCAAACTAATGGGCCGAACATCCTAACATCTAAACAGTTATGGGGCTAAGCATGAGGAAGAAGGGGGACCAGCAAAGTCAACCATCCCCCTCCTTAAATAAAATTATAAACGCAAACCAGCAGAAGTTTCAACCTCCACCAAGAATTGTTTGATATTTGTGTTCTAGCTCGGCCGTTTCTTAGCCAACGCACGACTTTCTTAAACACCTGGGGAAATTAAAGGTGAACATCGAGAAGCTGCCAAACGGGACCTTTCTGCCATGGGCGGGGAAATATAATGAATACATTTGCATGGCGTCCCTGGATTATGGTAGCCCACAATCTTAATATTTATAATTATTTTTGCATTGACTATAAACGTCTACCGGAACACCAAACTCCAATACAATCTCTTTTGCCAGATGCCGTAATTCCCGAGGAGGAGTGGCCTGGACATTAAGGTCGTTGCACACTGACACGAAAGCCCCTCCAGGCGAGTTCTCGACTCGAAATTTCAGCCTGATACGGCGAATCGGCAACATAATCGTGGATATCGGAAATTAGCCGTGGGTGACTCTCACGGTCCAAGCGACGTATTGGGGGTTGATACGAGATTTTGAGCTGTTCAAAAGTTCTGTGTATATATATATATATATATATATATATATATATATATATATATATATATATTGTTTATATTCTGAGTACAAACTGAGCACAGACTGACAAAAGTAGTTCACCATTGTACTGAGCAAAAGCTGCTGGAGCATATTGACACTATTGTGCTGCATTGCAATATTTCCGTGCACACAATACTTTCACCTCGTTATATATTTTGCTAGTGAATTGCTACATTTAGATAGATGTGAATAGATATTACCCACACAATTGATGCCAAGAGGCCTTTCACTATCTAAGTAAAGCTCCTGATGTTAGACAGAATAAAATAAATATGATGTCGTCGTATGGAAGGGGTTGATGTTCAGTGTGTTGACGTCACGGGTGGCCAAGGTTAAGGGGAGATCTCCACTTGAGGGATTTTTTCTTGACCCATTTCTCCCTCATGTTTAGCCCCATTGCTTTTGATATTATTAAACGTTTGCCCCATTAGTTTAGTGATTTTAAGAACTTTCACCCCATATTAAGACCTTTCGTGCAATTCAGGTGTCGATTTTATCCTGGCGAGCGATAGCGAGCCTGTAATATAAGAGGAACCGGCCTTTGGCCGGGACATTTTTCTACCGAAAAATGTACAAATTTATCTTGAAAGGGACTCAAGGGGGTGTAATTTTAAGCTTGATGGAGGTCTAGCGAACAAACTAAATACCTCCCCTTAAGGAGGGTCACCGGATTTTGTTTATTGTTCTCTCCTTTTCTCTCTTTCCCTGGCTTGTATCCATTCGGCCCCATTCAGCCAACTATTTTAAGACATGTATCCTCATCCAGGTGTCGATTTCTTACTGGCGAGCGAAAGCGAGCCTGCATTGTATGGAGAAATCCGGCTTCGCCGGAGAAATTTTTCTATCGAAAAATGTACAAATTTAGCTTGCTGTCAAAAATAAATAAAAATAAATATATATATATATATATATATATATATATATATATATATATATATGTTGGCTCGCTACCGCTCGCCAGGAAAATATTGACACCTGGATGGGGATAAACGTCTTAAAACAGTAGGCTGAATGGGGTCGAATCGATACAAGCCAAAGAGAGATGGAGAGAAAGAGAAAAAAAAACGAGGTGGGCTCCCTTAAGAGGATTGATGCTCAGTGTGTTGACCCGAGGTTGAGAAACGATACTCCAGTCGCCCTTCTTCATTGTAGAAAAATAACTCTCTGATCAACTTCCTGTCAACAGATTGCAACGGAGAGAGAGAGAGAGAGAGAGAGAGAGAGAGAGAGAGAGAGAGAGATAGAGAGATAACGCACGGATCAAGTTCCTGTCAACAGATTGCAATGGTGAGAGAGAGAGAGAGAGAGAGAGAGAGAGAGAGAGAGAGAGCGAGAGAGAGAGAGAGAGCGAGAGCAGTTCAAGGTAAACTAAAAGACAGTAAAGCAGAAGGAGGAAGAGGATTATGGAGGAGAGATCAAAGGTTATCGCTGGATTCTGAGTATGAGGTTCGAACCTTAAGGGAGCCCACCTCGCTTTTTTTCTCTTTCTCTCCCTCTCTCTTTGGCTTGTATCCATTCGATCCCATTCAGCCTACTGTTTTAAGACGTTTACCCCCATCCAGGAGTAAATATTTTCCTGGTGATCGGGTAAGCGATCCAGCATATATATTTTTTGTTTTTGAGCGCAAGCTAAATTTGTACATTTTTTTCGATAGAAAAAATGTCTCTCGGCGAAGCCGGATTTCCTCCATCCAATGGCTGGCTCGCTACCCTCGCTCGCCAGGAATATATCGACACCTGGATGGGGATAAACGTCTTAAAACAGTTGGCTGAATGGGGCCGAATGGATACAAGCCAGAGAAAGAGAGAAAAGGAGAGAAATAGAAACAAAAGCAGGTTTTGAAGAGGTGATAGCTCTGTTTCGCAATTCTTTACACTCCCATGTCCGAACATTGATGGATGTTTTTTTGTATTGAAGGGGAGTTAGATAATATGCTGCACAGTAAGTGGACCGGATCCCGATTGTGTGTGTTTTTTTTTTTTTTTTTTTTTAAGGGGGGATGGGCCGGTTTTCTGGACCACTTTCTCCCTCATGTTTAGCCCCATTAGTTTTCAGATGTTAAGATGTTTGCCCCATTAGTTAGTCGATTTTAAGCCCCTTGTCGCCCCCTTTCTTCGTCAATATTTTAGACCTTTCGTGCTATTGTAGGTGTCAATTGGTTTTTCCCTGGCGAACGATCGTGAGTCTGTAATGTTTGGAAGGATCGTCCTTCGGCCGGGACATTAGTCCCTACCGAAAAATGTACAAATTAGCTAGAAGGGGAATCTAATGGATGTTTTTTTTTTTTTTAAATTTGATGGAGGTCTAGGGAGGAAACTAGAAAAATAATGAATACATGCAAAAATAATGAAAAATAATGAATACATGCAAAAGTAATGAAAAATAATGAATACATGCACAAATAATGAAAACTAATGAATACATGTAAAAATATTGAAAAATAATGAATACATGCAAAAATAATGAAAAATAATGAATACATGCAAAAATAATGAAAAATAATGAATACATGTAAAAATCGCCCAAAAAGTGAACCATCCTCCCTTTAAATAATTGGTACCATCCAAGGGGAGCAGAGTATCAACATAAACTCAATACAAACAGATCAGAAGGGATACAAATATTCAACTCCTTATTATTCTTAACATCATTATTAACACCAATAACACCCCAAATGAAAATAATGAAAGCATGGGATCATCCCAGGATTCGAACCTAGGCTATCACATACATAACTTACACGCTCTAACCATTACACCATCAAGACATATTTATTTATAACAAAACTAGCAGTGTTTTGTAGAATATACGCCGTTTTTGTTATTATTCTCTCTCTCTCTCTCTCTCTCTCTCTCTCTCTCTCTCTCTCTCATTCCATCGTCTCTCCATCGGCTCCAAAAACTCCCAGCCCCTCTCCTCTCTCTCTCTCGCCTCCCTCCCTCAATCTTCTCCACCCTCTCTCTCTCTCTCACACACAGTTTTTGTATGGTCAGTGATGTAGACTGATGGTGAGGGAGGTGGGGAGAATAAAAACATTTGGGGTGAGAGCCCACTATGATTAACTCAAAGTACGCTTAATGAAAACAGAGATATATTATATATATATATATATATATATATATATATATATATAAAATATATTGTTGGATAGTTAGATAGTTAGATAGATAGATAGATAGATAGATTTAGAGAAATAATAGTAAACAAAAATCAAATAACTCTTTCCATCACTACACCCTTTTTTCTCTCCCTGCCTCCCCCTCTCCACCCCCCCCCCCCCTCCCCCTCACACACGCACACACTACCCAGCTCGTGAATCACGCCACGGCACCAATGGCTCCACACTTAAGCTTCACAACCCATCAATTAATCTCAGGAACTAAGGCACATCAGTTCACGGGAAACAGAAGGACATTGTCTTCTATGGATTGCCCGGGATTTGTTAAGAGGGAAGGGTATATTTTGTAGTCGATTACTTCATTAAGTACGGTTACTATAAGTAAAAATGATGTGGTTAAGGAAATTGACAGACTGAAACCTCATAAATCGCCTGGTCCTGATGAGGTATATGCTAGAGTATTAAAAGAATGGCAGAGTTGAGTTTAAGGATACCATTTACCATTTCTATTTAACAAGTCATTAGCACCAGGTAATAGTGTTTGCCAGAAGCTTGGAAGCTTGCAAATGTAGTTTCCGATCTTCAAAAAAGGTGATAAATCCCATAGCAATCCAATTACCGCGCCATTAGTCTCACTTCAATCATATGCAAAAAACTACTAGAGTCAATTATTGCTAGGCCAATGAGAAACCACTTAGAAAACATTTAACTTAATCAATTCTTCTCATACATGGATTCACTCCGAGACGGTCTTTGGCCTTACTAATTTGCTTTAGGTTTTTTCTCAGAGGTATATGAAGCATAGATAATGACAAGTCATAATGATATATATATATTTAGATTTCAGTAA
>CM064528.1:10500741-10560981 GCA_032716605.1 Paralithodes platypus | reverse complement strand
CCCTTCTAGGTTGCTTGTCCTCCAAACCATGAGGATCAAGTGTACAAACAGTGGTTTAGAGTGGGTAAGGGAACATTGGAAAGGAAACTACTGCCCTGCCACTAACGTGGCAGGACTAGGAAGTTAGTAGGGGACATATGGGTTAGTAACTGAGGGGAGGATAAAGTTATTCATTTACAAACGCAGTCAGTCGCGGGTTTGATGCGAGATATTTGTCTAGGCGGAATTTAAATGAATCAACGGTGCTTGCAGTCTAAACGTCTTCGGGGAAGCCCATTCCACAAGTTGACAACTCGATTGAAGAAGAAATTCTTAGATTCGTGCGAGTTCTAAAAGATTTACCAATAATTTTTGCAACCGTTTCCCCGCGTTGTAATTAGATTGGTCGATAGTGAAGTACCTTACTACAGTTCATATTGTCGATGCCTTTGATGATTTTGAACACTTGAATTAAGTCGCCTCTTAATCTGCGCTGGGTTAAAGGAAATAGATTTAATTATCTAAGACGCTCTTCGATGGTTTGTTCTTTAGGCTAGGTATCATTTTGGTAACTCTACGTTGAACTCGTTTCTAGCTTGTTTATATCTTTTTGGTAATAAGGGCACCAGGTTTGCACGCAGTATTCCCGAAGAGGGCGGACTAAGGGAATGTAAAGGGTTAGGATAACTTCTTTCGGTTTATGCTCAAATGACCTGCCTATAAAGCCAATTATTTTTGTTTGCCTTCTTAACCAAACTTCTGAACCTTGTTGACTCGGTTTTAGGTTACTCGATATTGTTACTCCCAGATCAGTTTCTCTGTTTTACATTCTTAAGCTGAGTGCCAGTCATCGAATAGTTTGCTTTCTCATTTAGGTATCCCGACATGTAGTACTTTACATTTATCCGCATTGAAACTCATTTGCCAAATTTGGGCCCAACATGACAATTTATCTAGATTGTGTTTGCATATCGTCAACTTGTTCTTTTGAGAGTACGCTATTTGCAATTTTTGTATCGTCAGCAAATTTTGAGATTGTGCAGGTGAGACCCTCATCTATGTCGTTGATGTAAATTAGAAAGAGAGATTGGTCCTAGTACCGATCCCTGGGGTACCCCCCTACTTACATTGGTTTCCATTTAGATGCCTTACCGTTTATGACTACCCTTTGCTTTCTGTTGCTGAGCCAATTTTCTATCCATTTCAACACACCGTCTTGTATTCCATGCGCTTTTAGTTTTAGCAGTAAACGTTTGTGGGGAACTTTGTCAAAGGCCTTTTGAAAATCAAGGTATATAATATCTACAGCTTTACTCTCATCGTAGAGGTTGAGGATATCGTGGAAGAAGTCTAAGAGGTTTGTTAAACAGGAACGTTTTTTACGAAAGCCGTGTTGAGTATCTTTAAGTATGTTATTTTCCTCTAAGTGATTTACGAGTCTGTCTCGTATGACCGTTTCTAGCATTTTACATACAACTGAGGTTAAGCTAATTGGACGATAGTTACTGTTGTAAATCATCACGGTCTGAACAGAGCAGCATATTTATGAAGTATATTATTTTCCTTTGTTGTCAACAAATGCACCACTTTATGTATTCATATTTGTATTTATTCTTGCAGCGTACGACTTGAATCAACTTCAATATATACCATGGGGAAGCAAGAAACCCCTGGAAGGATTAAAGGACAGCTGGGGGAAAACAGAGAAAGAAATATTTTTAGCTTAAACCGAGGAGAATGTTACAGTGAGAGTGGGAAGAAAAATAGGTGGGCACAATGGGTGAGGAAAAATAACAGGGTAAAAGAAATACCCGGGCGAGTAACGAAGGTAAGGAGAGAGACAAAGCGATAGATAACGTTATATATATATATATATGAGAGAGAGAGAGAGAGAGAGAGAGAGAGAGGGAGAAGAGAGAGAGAGAGATAGAGGGAGAGAGGAGAGAGCAGAGAGGGAGAGGAGGAGAAGAGAGGGAGAGAGAGAGAGAGGGGAGAAGAGAGAGAGAGAAGAGAGAGAGAGAGAGAGAGAGAGAGAGAGAGAGAGAGAGAGAGAGAGGAAAGAAAGCGGGAGTGAGGAGAGAGAAGATAGAGAGAGAGGAGAGAGATAGAGAGAAGAGAGAAGGAGAGAGAGAAAGAATTAAGGTAACAATATACTACTAATATGTGCAGGATCTAGTATTCCTCGTTCACTACGCACTTCTTGCATTGCTTTGAAGTCAACACATCAAGCGACAGACTTGATTGTCACAAGCAGATATTCGCATAATACTCGGAAGCACAGATATCAGATCCGCAGATGATTGGAAAGACAAGATAAACTACTATATCATTTATATATGTTTTCCTTTCTTGTTTCTGAAATATATATACAAACCACAATAGTAAATCCTTCACATTAAAACCTTTAACATAGTTCTACACACGTCTATACCTTTATCCTTGTATATTAGATTAACATTTTCAAAAATACACAGTTTAACAAATACAGACCAGACCAGATGGCTGGAGTAAAGTAGGAAAGAAGAGCAATTGGACAGAGGAAGAACAAGCGAAGAAGTGAGAAGTACAGTAGAAGACTGAAAGTTCTCGGGCTCAACCAAGTTGCTTCATTGTAACAAATACAAATACATATATCTGTATATATAATGTGCATTACTGCAGTTGTTAACTTTAACAGGTGTGTTGCATTTCTTTAAACATTATGAGACAACTTTTTCGACTGAACTTGTTTGTAAATATATATTTTTTGAAATTCAAAGTTTACATATTAAAATAATTTATTGTAAAGACTATATATGCAACTGTGCATTATTTATACCCCCATGTTTGCATTTGATGGTATTAATTTTGTGAACCTCCTTCATAGAATGTTTACAAAAATTGCATAATAGTTACGAAAAAGATATTCTGTTCATACTAGGACTAACCTTCCAAGGTTAATAGTTTATTTACATACAGTATATTTGTCTTATGCTGGCTGTAAGTAGACCATATGTTATCAGTTTTAAAATATGCATAGTGAAAACGATAACATTTTCCTCACAATAATATTTCACCTTCACATTACAAGATGATATTACAATTATTTTACTACTGCCAGGTGATTTTCTTTATTTATTTTGAGAGCCAAGAAGTCCTTTCTAAGTTAAATATAATTATTTGTTGTGTCAAGTTGAACACAATGACAGTATGCAACTGATTGACAATATTATGAATGTAAATTATACTGCATGTTAGGTAACGTCGTGTTATGATAAAAATAACTTGAACAGGAGTAATAGGAACAAATAACCTCCAGAAATATACAATAATCATACCTGAAACAGAAGAATGTTTGGACCAAGGGGAGGAATTTGGAGAAAACAAATATACATACACAAAACAAATATACATACACAAAACAAATATACATACCGTACACAAAACAAATATACATACACAAAACAAATATACGTACACAAAACAAATATACATACCGTACACAAAACAAATATACATACACAAAACAAATATACATACCGTACACAAAACAAATATACATACACAAATAGAGCTACACACGGAAGGTGAACGTAAATAACTGGATACACAAACAGGAGAATAACGAAGGCAAGGATAGGAAACAGACACACACACACACCAGGGGAAGGGTGGAAGAGAAAAGAGAATAGCTGCTGAAGGAGAGAGAGAGAGAGAGAGAGAGAGAGAGAGAGAGAGAGAGAGAGAGAGAGAGAGAGAGATATGAGAGAGAGAGATATGAGAGAGAGAGAGAGAGAGAGAGAGAGAGAGAGAGAGAGAGAGAGAGAGAGAGAGAGAGAGAGAGAGAGAGAGAGAGCAGGACGGCAACCGAAAATAATAAAGTTATGTAAAATTATGTATATATAAAGAGCATTACTTTTATGCCACCAATAACCATAATTAGCATAGTTTTGACGTTTTAAGAGCCGAGAGCGAAAAAGTATTAAAGCTCCATTTATAAAATTATAATAATAGTATTAATACTGTATTGATTAGCTTAAATAATAGTACTATTGTTATATATACTTATACCATGCTCAGGTTAATTAAGAGGGTAGTACTTGGTTTTTGGTCTATATATTTATTTATTAATATATTTTTGAGTTTCCTCGCTAGACCTCCATCAAGCTTATAAAAACACCCCCTAGACCCCCTTTCAAGATAAATTTGTACATTTTTCGTTAGAAAAATTTCTCGGCCGAAGGCCGATTCCTTCTAAAATTAGAGGCTCGCTTTCGCTCGCCAGGAAAAAATCGACACCTAAAGGGCACGAAAGGTCTTAATATTGACAACACAATGAGGCGAAAGGTCTCAAAATCGCTAAACTAACAGAATGAACGTCTCAAAACAAATATATGTATGCTAAACATGAGAGAGAAGGGGGTCCAGAAAAAGCGAGTACTACCCCCTTAAAAAAAAAAAAAAATACCTTTTTAATCACGTCGCGCAAAACTCTTACCAGATTGCTGAATTAATTAGAAAAATATTCCTTGGCACAATGTAAAGCAACATTATTCCGATTTTCAGTAACTCAGACAATTCACTAATATGTAGGTTAATGTGCAATTATTTTGGTAAACGATTTCAGTTGTTACATGCCTTATATAGATCACAAACTCTTACGCTCACACACAAACACACACACATACTCTCTCTCTCTCTCTCTCTCTCTTTATATATATATATATAGAGAGAGAGAGAGAGTGAGTGAGTGAGTGAGTGAGTGAGTGAGTCATGGTTGTAGTCCCTCCGAAAATAAGCTACTCGTTAAGGCAGTTTTCCTTCCCCACTAATTACCTAGTCATTAACAGAGAAGGATCACAGAACCGCGGCCGCCAGGGACTCGGGAGACCATGATTCCTGATCCTTCAATTTGACACCAATAAGTTTGATTAAATACACGATAGACCATCTTTTAAACATGTATGTATTTTGTATGTGTACTGTCTCTCTCGCTCACTCTCACTTTCTCTCTCTCTCGCTTACTCTCACGCACGCTCTCTCTCTCTCTCTCTCTCTGTATGTGTGTGTGTGTGTGTGTGTGTGTGTGTGTGAGATTGTATATACCCGCTATGTTATTTTTGAAGGTTGATGAAATATTTTGGAACGTACCCTTTAAATACTTGCCCGAGTCTTTGTTTTCCCTGAATCTATGTTCACTGGTTTATTTAAGCTCTCCATATAATAGCATGTTTATATATATTTCGATCCTTAAGGCGTAATTTTGTATTTTGGTATCGTCTATTGTCCAGGAATGTGGCCAATGTTGTCTGTGAGAATCAATGCGGCTCACTTCCCCAATAGTTGGCACTGGAAAATATGCCTTATAAAGTTCCCTTAACGCAGTTCGTCTGTCACCCGGATTATCTCCATTACTTCAGGCGTCGTGATATTGACAACAGTTTTATTTGGTGAGGAAAAGACGCCTACAATATCTTCCAAAACGTGAGACAGCTTTTGGAATATCTAGCTTATTTGAAGGTGATTTGATATTTGTAAGCTCTGTTAATTACTTCGCCTGAAAAAGTGTTTAGGAAATATATTATTATTTATTTATTATTTTTGTCGTTTTCTTTTCGGTTAACACCATATATAGTTCAACAATAGTCAAGTAAACCTTCCTAAGCTACATAATATCCTGTGGAAATGGTCAGACTAGATAATTATATGAGTTTATGTTCACCAACGTGATAGAATAATTAGAGAGAGTACAATGGACAGTAACTAAAATAATTCCCCGACTAAGAAATACACCGTATGAGGAACGACCAAAAAAGTTTAAACTTTTGACCTTGACAAAGCGCAGAAAAAGAGAGGACCTAATCCAAGGTTTCAACATTATCAAAGGCCATGACAACATGTACGCAAGCAAGTACTTCACAATAGATATCGCAAATTACACAATAAATAATGGTTACAAAATGAAGCGAAGCACTTTCAACAGAGTAGTCAACTTAAGGAACAAATTGCCTAGAAATGTTGTAGAGTGCCATACAGTTCAGGCATATAAAGATCGCATTGATAAATATCTTGCCATGAATCCCCGACTGACTGTGTTTGTGCCCGAGTAATGTGACCGTATCAGTATCGTTCACAGTACTATAATTGTGTGTTCTGGTCCACAGTTTTCCGGAGCTGAAGCCCTCCAGTTGATTACTGTGGCAATCATTATTTTGTTAACAAGTAGCCTATAGTCCGTTCATTCTAGGTTGGGCAGAAATCGTAACCTCTAACCTCTGTAACTAAAAAAAGGGCTAGAGCAAATGAGCTGTCAATTTATACACATATTCCCTAGCCAAGTTTTCCTGTTTGGTAAAAATATTAGCTCGATTACTCTAGTCCTTTTTAAGATGGATTACTGTTCACCTCTGTGGGGTGGAAGTGGAGTGGTTGCATTGAGGCAGTTGGACAAAATTCAAAATAAAGCTATTAGATTAATCAATAACCCTTCAATCACACAGGACCTTCCTACATTATCCATACGAAGAAACGTTGCATCCCTTGCATTACTCTACAGATATTTTCACAGCAATTGTTCCGAGGAACTTGCTTCAATTGTGCCGCCTCTCCACATCTTTCCCCGTAGAACTAGGGCAGCTGAGAGCGCCCATGAATTTACACTTTCTCCTCCACAATGCAGAACTTCTGCTTATCAGAATTCATTTATCCCCAGAGCTACTACTCTTTGGAATTCACTTCCCTCGAATTGCTTTTCATAAACTTACAATCTACAAATGTTTAAATCCAGTTGTTACAAACATTTTATGAATGGAGGATGCCTTTAGGCACATGGACCTTTTTGTTTTATCTGTGTTTTTCCTTCCTCCGTGCATTGTCTCTTTAAAAAAAAAAAAAAAAAAAAAGTTATGAGAGGTTAGGGGTTACGATTTCTGCCCAACCTAGAATGAACGGACTATAGTAAGGGCCATTAGGTCTGTTGTTGCTTGACTTCCTTTGTATATACCTATTGTACAATAAACTACAATTGTAATTCAGTCATAATACAATTCCCACCATACACAAAATAACAGTGGATCCCAATGCATGTGGCCAACTGTACCTTGCTATTTACCCCTTGAAGATCTAACGCGTTTTAGCAGTTTATTTTGCCTATCATTAGACGATTTTATGCAGCTTAGGAAGGATCTGTGGGTATTAAAAGGGTAAATACTATCTCAATCAGCCCTTTGACTTCCGTATACCGTTACTAATCTGAATAAAATCGTCTAATAGTAGCCAGAAAACAGAACAGAAACGCGCATTGGAGCTTGACAGGGTTAACACGCTAACAAATAGATCGGTTTGAACAAGGTAATGTTTTTCTTTTCTTTTTTAACTGATTAAAGGGATAATAATTATGACCTGTCTAGATAACATGTTGTCGACAGCTGCAGATAGACAAATGTAATATACCTCGGTAAATTGTATTATGAATCGCACTGCAGATGTCGCCCACAAATTATCCTGCGGTATTTCAACTGGGAATTATCATATATTTCGCATTAATCTAATTAGGACTGCATAATGTTATAACGTGATATGCCCAGAACTGCTATACCGGTAGTTATTAAGGGGAGGTTTTTAGTGTGTTTCCTAGACTTCCATCAAGCTTGAAATTACACCCCCTTGACCCCCTTTCAAGATAAATTTGTACATTTTTCGGTAGAAAAATGTCCCGGCCGAAGACCGATTCCTCTTAAATTGCAGGCTCGCTGTCGCTCGCCAGGAAAAAATCAACACCTAAATGGGACGAAAGGTCTTAAAAGTGACATACATTGGGTGAAAGTTCTTAACATCGCCAAACTAATGGGGCGAACGTCTTAAAATTTCAAAAGCAATGGGGCTAAACATGAGGGAGAAGGGGGTAAAGAAAAAAAATCCCTTAAGTGGAAATCTCCCCTTAAGTCGAGGTTAAATTTTATGCTACGTGGTGTTTATCAATCCCTTCCGTACCGGCGACGTCCTTTTGACTTTATTCTGGCTACTATTAGACGATTTTATACAGTTTAATAAGGATCTGTGGGAATTATATGGGTACAGACTATCAAAATCAACCCTCTGACTTCCATATACCCTTCCTAATCTGAATAAAATCGTCTAATTATAGCCGGAAAACAGAAACAAAAATCGTATTGGATTTTGAAAGGGCTAACGGTATTTTGATATATTGTAATTTGTTTATTCCATTCCGCCTTTTATAAGATAAACACATGATTTTACGGTAGCATTAGTAACAACGCATTTATCCAAATGAAAACAAACAAATACCTGTATATATATTATACATAACCTTCTGGGAAACTTTCATTCATTAGTTAATAATACATTTTGATTGCTTCAAACTCCGTGTGTCCAGGCATTTTGGCTCGAACGTCCCTTGATTTTGGCCCTGTCACTCTTTAAACTATGGGGGAGGCACTCGCTATAGGCAGTTCTGCCTTTTGCCTCCCTCAATCACACAGACAAAAAAAATATGGTTATGTAGTTCATCGTCGACTTAATTAGTACAGAATTAGAGGATAAAAAATGACTTGGAAGGGAAAATATGACAAAAACCTAAAAACCTAAAAACGCATGAGAATGGTGTAATCCACTTACAGTTTATCCTGGAGGACAGTACGAGAGGCTATAATAGAGTTGTGGAGGTTCTTGTGATGCCCGACTCGCGGCCCTCACAGTAATCACGCGGCCGCAACCCCCTAATCTTATTATACCACAACAGGAACTGGATTACCGGAAGCCACATACACACCCACTGACACACACACACACACACTGACACACTCAGACACACACACACACGGCTAGCACTGACCATTGGCTGGATCACCTTGGCCCCCATTATATATATACGGTCCTGATGTACGGCCATTGTCACACACACACACACACACACACACACACACATGCACCCACACAGACAGACACACACAGACACCCACACACCCCCGGCTAGCACTGACCATTGACTTGATCACCTTGGCCCTTTATACTATATATATATATGGTCCTGATGTACGGCCATTGTCAGGAGGGGCCGGATGTGATCACCGGGATTCTCTCACCATTTTTATGATGCTCAGGGAAGATTTTGAGTAAATCTAGCACACTACCTTGTTCTTTTTATTATTTTCCTTTTGTTTTCTGTTTTCCGTTTTCTGCTTTTCCGTTTCTTTTATCTCCATTGCAACGATAAGTATACAGTTGCTAAGCTCACCACTTTCGTTGTTCTTCTTGTTGTTAGTGTATTTTACTAATTTAACTCCAACATCAAACACCTCCCAATGAAATTAATGAAAGCATGTGATCCACCGGGATTCAAACTTGGGTTGCCACACACACAGAAACACTCTAACTATTACACCATCAAGACAGTTTAGCAAAGTTCTCATTGAAGGAAGGAGAGAGAGTCTCGATGGTTTAGATTCGACCTTTCTGACAAATTCAATCAAATTTGACCTTTAATATGATGTATTTTGTTAGAATTATTCAACCACTAATTAGACCATTCAGACTAATTCTCACTCGTCCCAATTCAATCACGTTAAGGGGTACTAATCGCTTTTTCTGGACTCCCTTCTCCCTCATGTTTAGCATATTACTTTTGAGATTTTAAGACGTTCGTTTGGCGATTTTGAGACCTTTCGCCCCATTTATTTGTCAATATTAAGACCTTTCGTGCCATTTATGTGTCGCGATCGATAGTTTGCCTGTAATTTTAGGAGAAACCGGCCTTCGGCCGGGAAATTTTTCTACCGAAAAATGTACAAATTTATATTGAAAGGGGCTCTAGGGGGTGTTCTTTTAAGCTTGATGGAGTTGTAGCGAGGAATCTACAAAATACGTTAACCCCTTCTGTACCAGCGACGTATGTTTATCCTTATTTTGGCTACTATTAGACGATTACATTGTTTAAAAAGGGCCTACATCAATTAACAGGTTTCGAAGTACCTCATTTAACCTATTTTACTACCACATAGCCTTCGTAACTCGCACAAAATAAATTAAATATACCTATAATAAAATTACAAAAACGTCATCAGTATAGAAGGGGTTAATAAAACAATACATAGACCAAAAACCCAAGTAGTACTACCCCCTTAACTCTCACCGATCTGCTCATCATTTTAGCAGCTTCGATTATTTCAATGGCTCTGTCTACTTCAAATGATGGGATTATTCTGATGTATTAGATGATTATGACCGTTTGGACTAATGCCACTTTTGTTTTTAGTAAAATGAGCGATTGACTAATTCGTACAGTAAGACTAATTCAATCACTCGAGTACATTGGCAACTCGAAAACATGTAACCACTTGGACACACTTTAGCAACTGAAATTATTTGACTCTCCTCTTTCTCTCTCTCAAATTAGATCACTCGGACTTATGGAACAACTCACACAAATTCAACACTTGGACTAATTTGACTAATTGTTTTAGTCCAACCGATGGCCACACTCTGATGAGTCAACTAAATTGCTTACTCTATCTGATTTGTACACTACTTGGTTCGAATAGTAAATATCTGATATCATGTGCGATTATCGAAAACTATTTCTTCTTAAAGTGTTTTTTCACCATACTAAACATTTATTTGCTGAGAGAGAGAGAGAGAGAGAGAGAGAGAGAGAGAGAGAGAGAGAGAGAGAGAGAGAGAGAGAGAGAGAGAGAGAGAGAGAGAGAGAGAGAGCGAGCGCGCGAAGCTCATTTTATCAGTAATGAAGTAGGTGGAGCTAACTTTCCTTTTTCCAATTCTTAATATACCGGTATTCTGAATTCTGACATCTTCTTTACTTCTCCCTCTTCTTAATTTTCTTAAATTCATGTATTTAAAGTTTCCGTCTTTTGTGTTCGTTTTAAGTGTTATGATTATTGTCCCTTTGTCATTAGTTAGATTGATTTCCTCGTCTCCCAACTCTCGCGAGTTGGGAGACGATCACTGAGGTATGGGGGTCTGACTTTGGAAGGTGTTATTGTTTTGTGATATATTAGCTCTTACTAGTTTTATTTATTTTGGTATTGTTATTTATTTCATTGTATTTTTTTCATAATTTTTGCTGTTTTTGTTGTATTTCAGCTTGTGTTTAGCTAGATTCCTCCACTCATTCCTATCTTCTTTGAGGTAGGAGCATATACAAAATGATTATCACCTTATAAGTGTGATTGGTCTGAGTACAATAACCTAAACGGCGTGAGTAATACTGAAAAAGCCTTGCCGTTGACAGTTTATATAATACCCTATAAAGAGGCTCTTGAATAGCTAATAAGTAAAAGTAAAGTTATACATCTATAACTCTCAATAGGCAAGATTCTAGATACGCTACAAAATCAAGTAACACATAGTAATTCTTATCTTTCTCCCACATCCTCTACATATTATGCTGCCCGAGAACAGCTGGTCAATTTGACCACTTGTGAGTTTTGGTCTATAAGGAAGTTGGAGCCGTGGGCATTAATATTTATCAGAATTATCAACTAAAATATGATCATAATGCATTTATACTGTATATACCTAAAACATACTGTTTATCCATCAGAAACTCATATTATTATTGCATTTCTCTTTAATATCGATGTTCACGACTCTAACTTCCTTATAGCCTGAAACTCGCAAGTGGTCAATTGTGGGTCCCCTAACTCTGATATAAAACGCATAAACCTGAGAGTACCTTAACCCCTTCTGTACCGGCGACGTCTTTTTTCACTATATTCTGGCTACTATTAGACGATTTTATTGAGCTTAAAATGGGCCTCCAGCAATTAACAGGCTTCGCACTGTCTCTCTTAACCAATTTTACTACCACAGATCCTTCTTAAACTGCACAAAATCATCTAAATATACCTAGAATAAAATTGATAAGACTAAGTCGGTGCAGAAGAGGTTATAAACTCTAACTTTACTCAAATTTACGGTAAATTGCACTTATTAAAACGATTCAATAAATACCCCTGTGATAATTCTTCTTATAATAATTGCACTAACTTTTTACCGACCGCGAGTGTAATAATAATTCAGCGAGCCATTCAGTGTTTTCCCCTCCAACATCATCGACATAATAATTAAGGGAAGATGGGCTGTTTTTCCGGCCCCCCTTCTCCCTCATGTTTAACCCCCATTAGTTTTGAGATTATAAGACGTTCGGCTCATTAGTTTGACGGTTTTAACACCTTTCACCCCATAACGTTGTTAACTTTAAGACCTTTCGTGTCATTTAGGTGTCGATTTTATGCTGGCGAGCGATAGTGAGCTTGTAATTCTAAGAGGAACCGGCCTTCGGCCAAAAATTGTTCTACCGAAAAATTTACAAATTTATCTTGAAAGGGACTCAAGGGGGTATAATTTTAAGCTTGATGGAGGTCTAGGGAACAAAGTAAATACCTCCCCTTAAGCGAGCCATTCAGTGTTTTCCCCTTCAACATGATCCACATAATGATTAAGGTTTATTGTTATTTAACCGTCGTGAGTTTTGCGGAATCGAGTCTTTCGTTTTTCTGCTTTAAGAGGGAAATGGGTAGTTTTTCTGGTCCTCCTTCTTCCTCATGTTTAGCCCTATTAGTTTTCAGATTACAAGACGTTTGGCCTATTAGTTTGGTGATTTTAAGAAATTTCGCCCCATTTCTTTGTCAATATTCAGAATTTTCGTGTCATTTAGGTGTCGATTTTTCCTGGCGAGCGATAACGAGACAGTAATTTAAGAGGAACCGGGATTCGGCCGTGACATTTTTTTGTCGATTTTTGTTTTTTCTTAAAGTTTGATAGAGGTCTAGGGAGCAAACGAAAACAAATATAGGGGCCTATGTACCGGAAGTAATACAAAACAAATATATGTACCGGAAGTAATAAAAAACATCAAACAAGTAAATAATATAACGTCCCCTTAACATTCGTGATTTTTGCAGAAGGGGAATCGAGTCTTTGTTTTTTCCTGCTTTAATTCGCTTCCGGGCACCTGGGGGTCTCGTCTTTGTTGGTTCAAAAGCTTTGTTAAGTGCTCCTTGGACTAAGAAATAACTCTATTAATTTGTATCCATGCTGCTGATAAACGATATTATTCAACTTAGGCAGAGAATTGTTGGTCACCTGCGAAACGTTGTCAATAAAGTGCTCCTCCTCGTATGGTGCTTATATTCATTCTGCCAACTTTTCAATTATATTTCAACAAGATAATACATATTGGCTACCGCCGTTAAGGATGGATGGTTCAATTTTTGGTCCGTGCTTTCAATTATTAATTATTTTTCTAGTTTCCTCCCTAGACCTCCATCAAACTTAAAATTACATCCATTAGATTCCCCTTGTTGATAAATGTGTACATTTTAAAATTACAGGCTCACTATCGTTCGCCAGGAAACAAATTGACACCTAAATAGCACGAAAGGTCTTAATATTGACAAAGAAATGGGGCGAAGGGTCTTAAAATCGATAAACTAATGGAGCACACATCTTAAAACCTGAAAAGTAATGGGGTTAAACATGAGGGAGAAGGAGGACCAGAAAAACGACACATATCCCGTTAAAAGAATAGGTAAGAGTCTCCCTTTAGTATTGTATTTCTTGGTTCCCCCGGTATTGTATTTCTTGGTTCCCCCGGTATTGTGTTTCTTGGTTCCCCCAGTATTGTATTTCTTGCTTCCCCCGGTATTGTATTTCTTGCTTCCCTCCCGGTATTGTATTTCTTGCTTTCTCCAGTATTGTATTTCTTGGTTCCCCCGGTATTGTATTTCTTGCTTCCCCCGGTATTGTATTTCTTGCTTGTCCCGGTATTGTATTTCTTGCTTCTCCCAGTATTGTATTTCTTGCTTCCCCCAGAATTGTATGTCTTGCTTTCCCCAGTATTGTATTTCTTGCTTCCCTCCCGGTATTGTATTTCTTGCTTCTCTCGAGGTTTTCAGTAGGCATTGTTCGGGCGGAAGAAAGGAGGGATTATCTGGTTATGTGGGTGATGATAATGGTCTCCAAGGACAGTCTTTGTTGGGTAGGTGGACACTGGCTCAATTTCATGTCCTGAGGCTGCGTTAAGAGAGAGTGAGAGTTAGTAAGTGTATGTTTGTAATACTACTACTACTACTACTACTACTAATAATAATAATAATGAAAATATCGGTTTATTTAGAGCCAGTAGCTAATGAGGCTGAACGTACACAATTCCTTAACCTATCTTATCTTAAGTAGTCAAGAGATTAACTTTGGCTGCTACACACTATGTGGACAGGGAACCATGCAGGTAAAACCCAGAACTGGTATGACCGAAAGGGAAAGATGCACAGGTTTAACCACCCCAATCAGCTAATGACCACCCTCAAAACCCACTTAAGCTCCAGCACCCTCAAGCTAATTCGAAAAGAAGGCCACCCCGTAAAAGAAGGCTACCACCGAAAAGAGGCCACCCCCGAAAGGAGGCCACCCCGCGGAATACACTAAACGTTGGTTCCGAACACTAAAGCATTTACCACCAGTCTCTAACACACCTTCCTGCAATATATACCAGCTGAAGTCACAGAGTCGTGACTCCCATACAGAATAGGGTAGTATAATGCCTGGTTCCTCAACATCTACACCTCCAAGACGCATCGCATCAGTGATTGTGGTACCAGGTTAAAATAAATTAGCTACCCATCAACTACCACTCTCTCTCTCTCTCTCTCTCTACGGCCAGCCGCCAACATCACAAAGCCCGGATCTTCTGCCCACCAGTCACGAACTACGACGTTATCTACCACAGTTGCCTGCAGTGAAAGGTGGAACATTTTTCATTGAGCTAATCTGATAAGCCCATGAAATTACGTTTCCCTCTATGCGACTCTTAGCCAAGATTAATTATATTAGCTAAGGTACACTTAACGACATAAGTTAGGTTTACGAAGCTATCCCGAACAGAGTCGAATCTTTCCATTAATTTGTTTACTTAAAATTTACATTTCGGAGGTTCTTATTGGGCCCTGACTTATGTTTTTGAGTGACATTATGTTGTTGACATAATCTCACATTTTGTGCCCTTAATACACAGATTTGTTGCTTGCATACAATGTATGGAACACTCGTGACTTTACAAGAACAAATGGTACCACTTTACAAAGACCGGCTTTCCACTGAACTTTGCTCACCTATAATTTACAAATGTGTCTGTCCATTATGCAAAAATGGCTACATTGGGAGTTCAATTCGATCTCTCAAGGTAATGATAGATGAGTACAAGGGTCAGTCCAGCAGAACCGGCCTAACAATAAGTAACCCTCCTTATTCAGCGGTGAGAGATCATTACTATGTATGTATGTATGTATGTATTTATGTATGTACTCTGGCACTTACCCCATGTTTCCATTTTTTTTTCTTATTTATTATTACCTTTTTTTTGAGAGATTATTACTACGGTTGTAATATTGCTGTTAGTGTTAGAGATTATTACTACGGTTGTAATATTGCTGTTCGTGTTAGAGATTATTACTACGGTTGTAATATTGCTGTTCGTGTTAGAGATCATTACTACGGTTGTAATATTGCTGTTAGTAGTGTTAGAGATTTTAGTGTTTTAGACTCTTGCGCTATCGGCAACAATTAAATTTTAGTCACTATATATATTTAGAGAAAGGCCATCCCTTAACCCCTTCTGTACCGACGACATGCTTAACATTTTAATAGAGATTTGTGGTAGTAAAAATGGTTAAGTGAGAGTGTTCGAAGCCTGTTAATTGCTGGAGGCACCTTTTAAACGGAGTAAAATCGCTTAATTTAGTAGCCAGAAATAATACAAAAAATACGTCACCGGTACAGAAAGGGTTAATAACTATCATTCTGCAACTCCCCTGCATATCTTTCATAAATAGAAACTCTATATTCACTTTAACTTTCTCTCCCTTGTACTTAAAGGTTAACAATTACAATAAAGTTGGTATTGATTATAATTATAACATATTCGCTTCTGCGATGACTTCTTTTTCAATGTTTGCTATATTATATAATTACCGTCTAGATTTCACTGAAGCTGACACATAGGCGTCTAACTGCCAACTTAAGTGTGCTACTGGTCTTCTTTAACCCTACGCCATACTGTTCACTGCCAGTTTGTGTATCCTATTAATCTGATATATATATATATATATATATATACGAGAGAGAGCGAGATATTTGATCAGATAGATGATGTCCATATGATGTTTAATGCACAACAAGATGAAGAACCCCAAAGTAACTTGATAACCTCTCTCTCCCGTGACAGTATCGGTGGTGTCAGTGACGGGTGTAGCGGGTGGTCGGGTGGAGCTACCGTGTGACGTCACCCACCCACCAGACGACCACATCACCCTCCTACTCTGGTTCAGGGACCCCATCACCAAGCCCATATACAGGTATGTTTCAATGGGTTCATCCTGTATCTTCTCTTGTTATGTTGTGTTCACTTAATAATTTATGCTAATAATTAGTTTATATATATATATATATATATATATATATATATATATATATATATATATATATATATATATATATATATATATATATATATACAGTATATATATATATATCTATATATATATATATATATATATATATATATATATATATATATATATATATATATATATATATATATATATATATATATATAATATATATATATATATAGTATATCAAATTAAAATCAAATATTCTGCTCCTCGAAAAATATTACGAAGGTTTATAGGAAATCCTGTAGGATGGGGCGTCATATATAAATCCTGTAGGATGGGGCGTCATATATAAATCCTGTAGGATGGGGCGTCATATATATCCTGTAGGATGGGGCGTCATATATAAATCCTGTAGGATGGGGCGTCATATATATATCCTGTAGGATGGGGCATCATATATAAATCCTGTAGGATGGGGCGTCATATATATATCCTGTAGGATGGGGCGTCATATATAAATCCTGTAGGATGGGGCGTCATATATAAATCCTGTAGGATGGGGCGTCATATATAAATCCTGTAGGATGGGGCGTCATATATAAATCCTGTAGGATGGAGCGTCATATATAAATCCTGTAGGATTGGGCGTCATATATAAATACAAATACACGAGCTCACTCGACTGCATATTATCATATTCTTAAATATGTTTTCCGGAAGACTGAGTTCCAAATAATTTCGGGTTGAACGGGAGATCAGGTCTTTTTGAAGAACCGGAATATTATGTGTGGGAGAATGGAGAATTGTGTCATCAGAATCCCTCCCACACACACACACACACACACACACACACACACACACACACACACACACACACACACACACACACACACACCTTAAACTTAAGCCTCGTTTTCGGTCGAAGTTACAAGCTCCATTGTCGAACCATGGTCAGACCATAATCTGACAACGTGTTGACTTTGTGTTGATAACAACAAATATTTTTTACAATGCCATAATTTCTGCCGAAAACGTGAAATTTACAAAACACCCTAGCGGATATTGTTGACTTCAAAGATCGGGAAAGAGGAATATATATAACAAAAGATAAACACAGATTATGGCGATGGCTTATATTAAGTATGTAATTATCCAAGCACTGTTATACAAATATTTGTATAATTATAATGAGTTCATGTGACATACGATTTTCTATCTACACCAATGTTTACAAAATGTCAACATTGTCGTCCTACGTCAATCAACACAGTTTCGGACCACGGTAGACCTGGGTCAACATTGTTTTTCCTTGACCCTCTCAGCTACTCACTGCTCTTTACAATGTAATTTATATATAGTATAAATAGTAATGGTCCCATGGATTCTCAAATAGAGAATTTAGGAAGGGTGCCCCTAAATGCACGGATACATGATTAGCACATTGGATTCTTTAGAAATATATTGAATGAAAACTGAATACTCGAATTGCGTATAAATTGAGCTACAATAAATTTTGGTAGTGGCACGGTGAATAACATGCACACGCGCGTAGTGGACACTAAACATGGGGGGGGGGGGGTTACCTTTGCGTGCATGTGTGTATATATGTGCACATATTTTATCCTCTTACGTGAAAAACACTGCACTGTGTTCAGTGCGTTATAAACTCATTGTTTTATATTAATCCCGCCACATAAAGGCTGGTTAATACCCCATGGTCACATAAGCCATTACACTTAACATGGTGATTACGCTCCAGCTGTTTTAAATGGGTTTGGAATAAGCTAGTTTAGGGGTCAATGAAAAACTATTATTCGGATTGAAGTTGACAGATGTATGTGTAAAATGTCATTACACAATTCGAAAGTTCAACATTTATATACTTTGTTATCACACTCTTCATTTTCCTATAATATCTAAGTTATTCAATTAATCGTGCGCACACACACACACACACACCTACCCACCCACACACACACCCACACCCACAAACACACACACACTCATTCACACACACACACACTTTCAGGACATTACCACAAAGCCCACCGACATGCCTTTAAAAATACCCTTGTTGTATTCAATACATTAAGAGTGTATGAATATTCCTATACTAAAAATGTGCAGTGGGAAACAGTGTAATCAGAAACAATGAGAGGATCAATAATATCGCAGTCGGGCAAATAGTATATAACTTAGAGAGAGAGAGAGAGAGAGAGAGAGAGAGAGAGAGAGAGAGAGAGAGAGAGAGAGAGAGAGAGAGAGAGAGAGAGAGAGAGATTATATGACCTCATTACTATGCGTGACTGGAGTTGAGCCTTTGAAAGTAGACGCTTCAAACACACTACACCAACAACCGTAATACCTACTCAGTGGCTTATTGTGTACTCAGAGGGATACACAAATATATATTTCTCATGAGTTTATATGTTTGGCTCTTTCAATAGTCCTTCTTTCATTCCAAATATATAGGTAAAGTTAGTTAACAAGTTACAGTTATTTTAAATTGTATATATTTATGTATTTTCAAAGGCTGAATGAGCTTTAGCTATAGTAGACTAAGTATTGAAATTGATCCATGTTAAACATAACTTTTTATTAACTTGGACAAAACACTGGATTTATATATATTTGTTAATTCTATGAAGTTGTTGTTTTTACCCCCTCCCATCTTGTCTTTGGGGGCAGGGGGCTAGGAATCCTCCTCCCCTTGTAAAATTCGCCTACTCATCGAGACAGAGAAAGGGGTGAGGAAGCGTGAAAGTGGTCCCGGACCCTGAACATTAAAACCCTTGAATGTTGTTTTTGTTCGGGCTCTGTCTCGAGTCGGCCACCCTCAGCAATGGGGTATGTGCCTGAGTATAATTATACACACATACATCTCGTCCCAAGTCTACCACAACCACCTCTTCCCCGCTTCCTGAAGCCCAATCATCACCACCACCATCCTTACAACACCACCATCCCATCACCATCACCACCACAACCACCATCACCATCACCATCACCACCACCACTTCCCCGTCTCCTCAGCACCTATACTGGATATACTGTTATTGTATAGCTCTGTCGGCAGGAAGGAACAGCTGACGGATTTACATAAAGCAGTTCGTGTGGATTCCATTATATAGAGCGAGAGGTTCTAAATTTTATCTGTAATCCTTCTTATACGAGAGGGTTTTCCCTGGCTGAATATATTCATCCTGTGTAGAATTACTTTAGTATAATTAATGAACAATGGAAGAGGGATATTTATCTCAACTAAAATTGAATAGTTTACGTTACTGTTACAGATATCATGAACATTCTAAATAAATAATTTACACCAGTAAATAATTAGATTAGTGGTAGACGATTTGCCCTTTAAATCGGGCTACTATTTGTCTTCTATTATTTGCGATACAACCAAAGGATTTTACTTATTTTACCCTCCCTTTGAAAAAAAAAAAAACTCTGACAGCTCCTCTTTAAATTTGATATACATCATCTGGAGGTAGTCTGAATGAAGCCTGAAATGGGGTCACATTTATGTTATGAATTCTGTCAATAAACATACGGTATTAACGAACGAGCGACATGCCTAAATGATATCCATGGTAAAATGTAAACGAAAGGTGAAGACCATTAGCCAGAATAAATGAGACCATTTACAGAAAGTGAGGCGTATGACTGATCTCCTATTTCTATTCAAGAGCTTTCCCTGCCTGCAGCGACAAGTGAATAACACATGAAGAGATGATCTGTTTGGACACACTGCACAAATTCTCCCTTTATACACCTGAGCTTCGCAAGTCTCCTTTTGCCAGGATAGTCAGGATATGCCTAATATCAGAAATATCTTTCTGCCCTCTCTGGGCTTAATACTAAGAAGGCCTACGGACTCAATGGTGTTCCTCCTGTTGTACTAAAAAACTGTGCTTCCGTGCTAACTCCCTGCCTAGCTAAACTCCTCCGTCTTTGTCTTTCCTTCTTGATGGAAGTTTGCTCTCATTCAACTTGTCCCAAAGAAGGGTGTTCACTCTCAACCCTTCAAATATCGTCCAATTGCTCTCTTTCTTGCATCTCTAAAGTTTTTGAAACTTCTTAATTAGAAATTTCTTCAGCATTTTTCTTCCCATAATCTACTTTCAGATCACCAGTATGGTTTCCTTAAGGGCCACTCTACTGGTGATATCCTAGCTTATCTTACTAACTCTTGGTCATCCTTCCTTCGGGACTTCAGCGAGACTTTTTCTACTGTGCTAGACATATTGAAAACCTTCTATAGAGTCTGGCACAAATCTCTAATTTCGAAACTGTGACTTTGTCTCTAATTTCTTTTCTTACCATTCCATAGCTGCAGTTGTGGATGGCCACCACTACAATCCCATGCTCCCCTGGAAGTTGAAGCAGTAATATAGTCTTTTCTTTTTTCCACTCCTACTGAAGCTGTCAGATTCCACAGTTAAGAGATACCTTACCTTGATAGTTTACGGAAAAAAAAGTATATGCTTGTAAACCTAACTTTTTCTCAATAGTACATACTATTCTAGATTTAATTACGAACTGCCTCGCTGACAGTCCGTGCTCTCTCTCTCTCTCTCTGTGACATACATAAACATGGGTACCGACACAAACCTCCCTCCCCTTCCCTGATGACTGGCCTCAGGAATGAGGGTCTACAATCCACCAAGATCTCTGATAATAGAATGGTGATCCCGTGTCCGAAGTCCCCCACGTCTCAACACTGACACTGCATACAGTCACCTTCTTCAGTGGGGTTCTACATTCACAAATTCAGTTTCTATCTATCTATCTATTTGTTCAGGCCCATTCCCCACTTTTATTTTTATTTTATTTTTTGTTTTTTACTGGGGGTGGCCGACTCGAGACAGAGTCCGAATAGGAAAACAAAAATAAAACAATGAACACACAAAAACAAAAGCACAAATTCACACACACTATTCTCCTTTTCTGATAAATGGCATGAAGAAAAACACTGAATACATTTTAACTTGAATATAGAGACATGTTCATGTGCGTGAGTGTTTTATTATTACGGGTTCGACCCCTATGGGGAACCCCTAGTGTAATCATTAAACCCGGTTTTTCATCCAAATTCTTCTTACGCGCCGGTTTCGACGCAATAACTCCAGAACCGCTTTTTGGATCGGGATCAAACTTTCACAAGAGGTGCGTTTTTGTATTGGGCAAATTTTGATATGCTAAACATCCGGCATGGCGGCCAAACAGGTCCGTGGCAGCCGTTTTCCCGAAAAACTTGACGCTTAAATACCGTCTCTCCCACTCATAGGAAACGACTGAGCTTTGGCATATGGACTCCCCTACTAATGCTCCGTAAATGTTATAGAGAAGGTTTTGCTTGTGCACGTGGGAT
Source organism: Paralithodes platypus (assembly GCA_032716605.1). Taxonomy (NCBI): domain Eukaryota; kingdom Metazoa; phylum Arthropoda; class Malacostraca; order Decapoda; family Lithodidae; genus Paralithodes; species Paralithodes platypus. Next base: position 10,539,216 of record CM064528.1, on the reverse strand, counting down.
TTTTTCCGGCAATCTTGAAAAAACCTCGAATTCCACTTAAAATTCCACATCTTGAAAACTACGCCGATGATCAAAGCCATACTTGCGTAGTTGGGTGAGGCGCGCGATTCCGAATGTTTTGATACCAAAAAAATATAAATGGGTGGAATAGTTTGGCCGCAGCATTGAAAACTGTCTATTCTTAAATTACTTTAAAACCGCATCCGCTACCCACACAAAGTTTACCGTCTACAGTCTATAGGCTTCCACGCATCCTCCAGTTTTGCTTAATAACATAGTCTCTTTATTATTCAGATCTATTATTTTTTTTTTTATTTAACTCTCTCAAAACAGTTCGAGTCCTTACGAATTCCAGCAATTATTTAGCCAACCTACCTATACAAGTATACATACCTACCCTACCAAATAATAATGATAATTCAAATTTATTTTTGGTGAATGACAGAGTATTGGCTAATGTTTTTAACAATTCCTCCCTTTGCCAAATGCTTTGTTTAATAACAAAGTTCTAGACCTTCAAAGTTTTGACAATTTTTGGTGTGGTGTGACTTACCTTTCCTCCTCCCTCAAACAGCAAGCAACGTTATCAGGGGTTCAAGTAGTATTGCACGCTTCCATAAAAATATATAATATATAGTCCGGTTTTTTTACGCAATAACTCCGGAACCGCTTGCCAGATCGGGACCAAACTTTGACACAAGGTGCATTTTTGTATTGGGTAACTTTTGATATGATATCCAAAATGGTGGCCAGACACGCCCGTGGCAGCCTTTCACACCCAACCCATCTCGTCCTATCTAATTTTATGTTGAACTCTATTGTTCTTGATCCCACTATAGGACTCGGTAGCCAATTCCACATATCTACAACTCTGTTACTAAACGAATAGAGGCAGATCCCTTACACATCCAGTCTCTCTCTGTCGCTCGTTTGCTTGCACACCGGTGCAAGTGAGGCAGATCCCTTACACATGCAACTAAGATGAACATGGGAATCTGCAGAGAGACAAGTGGCCCACAAAAGGCAGATCCCTTTCACATCCAACCCATTTTGTCCATATGACTATCTGATTTTATCTTGAAATTCTCTATTGTTCTTGATCCCACTATAGCACTAGGTAGCCTATTTAACATATCTACGACTCTGTTACAAGAGAGGAAGATCCCTTACACAGCCAATCTCTCTCTCTCTCTCTCTCTCTCTCTCTTATAGGAAAACAAAATTTGCATACTGGTGCAAATGAGGCAGATCCTTTACTCATGCTACCAAGATGAAAATGGGAGTCTGCAGAGAGCTGACATTACTACCTTATTCCAACATCTGACAGACATTACTACCATATTCCAAAATCTGACAGACATTACTACCATATTCCAACATCTGACACACGTTAACCATATTCCAAATTCTGGCAAACATTACTGCCTGACTGCATTATAGACAGACATTTCCACAGTATCCTAACATCTGGCAGACATTACTACAATATTCTAACATCTGACAGACATTACTTCCATATTCCAATATCTGGCAGACATTACTATAATATTGCAACATCTGGCAGACATTACTATAATATTGCAACATCTGACAGACATTACTACCTTATTCCAACATCTGGCAGACATTACTACCTTATTCCAACATCTGGCAGACATTACTACCTTATTCCCAAATCTGACAGACATTACTACCATAGTCCAACATCTGGCAGACATTACTACCATATGCCAACATCTGAAAGACATTAATACCATGTTCCAACATCTGACAGACATTACCACTTTATTACAAAATCTGACAGACATTACTACCATATTCCAACATTTGACAGACATTATTACCTTATTCCAACATCTGGCAGACATTACTACCATATTCCAACATCTGACAGACATTACTACCGTATTCCAACATCTGCCAGACATTACTACTATATTCCAACATCTGACAGACATTACCACCTTATTCAACATCTGACAGACATTACTACCATATTCCAATATCTGGCAGACATTAATAGGCCTACCCTATTTCAACATCTGACAAACATTACTACCATATTCCAACATCTGGCAGACATTAATACAATATTCCAAAATCTGGCCATACATTACTACCATATTCCAACATATGACAGATATTACTACCTTATTCCAACCTCTGGCAGACAATACTACCTTTTTCCAACATCTGACAGACATTACTACCTTATTGCAAAATCTGACAGACATTACTACCATATTCCAACATCTGACACACGTTAACCTTAATCCAAATTCTGGCAGACATAACTGCCTGATTACAACATCTGACAGACATTTCCACAGTAGCCTAACATCTGGCAGACATTACTACAATATTCCAACATCTGACAGACATTACTTCCTTATTCCAATATCCGGCAGACATTACTACCACATTGAAACATCTGACAGACATTACTACCTTATTCCAACATCTGGCAGACATTACTACCCTATTCCAACATCTGGCAGACATTATTACCTGTTTGCAACATCTGACAGACATTCCTAACCTATTCCAATATCTTGCAGACATTCGTACCTTATTTCAACATCTGGCAAACACTACTACCTGTTTGAAACATCTGACAGACAATTTTACATTCCAACATCTGGCAGACATTTTTACAATATTCCAACACCCGGCAGACAATACTACCATATTCCCACACCTGGCAGACATTACTACCTTATTCCAACATCTGGCAGACATTGCTACCATATTCAAACAACTGGCAGACATTGCTACCATATTCCAACATCTGACAGACATTACTACCATATTCCAACATCTGGCAGATATTACTACCAAATTCCAACATCTGACAGACATTATACTACCTTATTCCAACATATGACAGACATGACTACCTTATTCCAACATCTGACAGACATTATACTACCTTATTCCAACATATGACAGACATGACTACCTTATTCCAACATCTGACAAACATTAATGTCCTATTCCCAAATCTGACAGACATTACTACCATCTACCAACATCTGACAGACATTACTACCTTATTCCAACATCTGGCAAACATTACTACCATATTCCAACATCTGACAGACATTACTACCATATTCCAACATCTGACAGACATTAATACTATATTCCAACATCTGACAGACATTACTACCTTATTCCAACATCTGACAGACATTACTACCTTATTCCAACATCTGGCAGACATGACTACCTTATTCCAACATCTGGCAGACATGACTACCTTATTCCAACATCTGGCAGACATTACTACCATATGCCAACATCTGAAAGACATTAATACCATATTCCAACATCTGACAGACATTACCACTTTATTCCTAAATCTGACAGACATTACTACCATACTCCAACATTTGACAGACATTATTACCTTATTCCAACATCTGGCAGACATTACTACCATATTCCAACATCTGACAGACATTACCACCGTATTCCAACATCTGCCAGACATTACTACTATATTCCAACATCTGACAGACATTACTACCTTATTCAACATCTGGCAGATATTAATAGGCCTAACCTATTTCAATATCTGACTGACATTACAACCATTTTCCAACATCTGGCAGACATTAATACCATATTCCAACATCTGGCAGACAATATTACCATATTACAACATCTGGCAGACATTACTACCTTATTTCAACATCTGTCAGACATTATACTACCTTATTCCAACATCTGGCAGACATTATACTACCTTATTCCAACATCTGGCAGACATTATAATACCTTATTCCAACATCTGGCAGACATTATACTACCTTATTCCAACATCTGGCAGACATTATACTACCTTATTCCAACATCTGGCAGACATTATGCTACCTTATTCCAACATCTGGCAGACATTATACTACCTTATTCCAACATCTGACAGACATTACTACCTTATTCCAACATCTGGCAGACATTACTACCATATTCCAACATATGACAGACATTACTTCCTTATTCCAACATCTGGCAGACATGACTACCTTATTCCAACATCTGGCAGACATTACTGCCTTATTCCCAAATCTGACAGCCATTACTACCATAGTCCAACATCTGGCAGACATTACTACCATATTCCAACATCTGACAGACATTACTACCATATTCCAACATCTGACAGATATTACTACTTTATTCCATCATCTGACAGACATTACTACCATATACCAACATCTGACAGACATTACTACATAATTCCAACATCTGGCAGACATTACAACCTTCTTCCAACATCTGGCAGACATTACTACCATATTCCTACATCTGACAAACATTACTACCATATTCCAACATCTGACCGACATTACTACTTTATTCCAACATCTGACAGACATTACTACCACATACCAACATCTGACAGATATTACTACCTTATTCCAACATCTGGCAGACATTACTACCATACTCCAACATCTGACAGACATTATTACCATATTCCAACAGCTGACAGACATTACTACCTTATTCCAACATCTGACAGACATTACTACCTTATTCCAGCGTCTGGCAGACATTACTACATTATTCCTACATCTGGCAGACATTACTACCTTATTCCAACATCTGACAGACATTACTACCTTATTCCAACAGCTGACAGACATTACTACCTTATTCAAACATCTGGCAGACATTACTACCTTATTCCAACATCTGACAGACATTACTACCATATTCCAACATCTGGCAGATATTTATAGGACTACCCTATTTCAACATCTGACAGACATTACTACCATATTCCAACATCTGGCAGACATTAATACCATATTCCAACATCTGGCAGACAATATTACCATATTCCAACATCTGACAGACATTACTACCTTATTCCATCATCTGGCCGACATTACTACCTTATTCCAACATCTGGCAGACATTACTACCTTATTCCAACATCTGACAGACATTACTACCTTATTCCAACATCTGACAGACATTACTACCTTATTCAAACATCTGACAGACATTACTACCTTATTCCAACATGTGAAAGACATTACTACCTTATTCCAACATCTGGCAGACATTACTACGTTATTCCAACATCTGACAGACATTACTACCATATACCAACATCTGACAGACATTACTACCTTTTTCCAACATCTGGCAAATATTACTACCATATTCCAACATCTGACAGACAGTACTACCATATTCCAACATCTGACAGACATTTCTACTATATTCCAACATCTGGCAGACATTACTACCTTATTCCAACATCTGACACACATTACTACCATATTCCAACATCTGGCAGATATTTATAGGACTACCCTATTTCAACATCTGACAGACATTACTACCATATTCCAACATCTGGCAGACATTAATACCATATTCCAACATCTGGCAGACAATATTACCATATTTCAACATCTGACAGACATTACTACCTTATTCCAACATCTGGCAGACATTACTACCTTATTCCTACATCTGGCAGACATTACTACCTTATTCCAACATCTGACAGACATTACTACCTTATTCCAACATCTGACAGACATTACTACCTTATTCCAACATCTGACAGACATTACTACCTTATTCCAACATCTGACAGACATTACTACCTTATTCCAACATCTGGCAGACATTACTACGTTATTCCAACATCTGACAGACATTACTACCATATACCAACATCTGACAGACATTACTATCTTATTCCAACATCTGGCAAACATTACTACCATATTCCCACATCTGACAGACAGTACTACCATATTCCAACATCTGACAGACATTACTACTATATTCCAACATATGACAGACATTACGACCTTATTCACCATCTGACAGACAATACTACCATACTCCAACATTTGACAGACATTATTACCTTATTCCAACATCTGGCAGACATTACTACCATATTCCAACATCTGACAGACATTACTACCGTATTCCAACATCTGCCAGACATTACTACTATATTCCAACATCTGACATACATTACTACCTTATTCAACATCTGGCAGATATATAATAGGCCTAACCTATTTCAACATCTGACAGACATTACTACCATATTCCAACATCTGGCAGACATTAATACCATATTCCAACATCTGGCAGACAATATTACCATATTCCAACATCTGGCAGACATTAATACCATATTCCAACATCTGGCAGACAATATTACCATATCCAACATCTGGCAGACATTACTACCATATTCCAACATCTGGCAGACAATATTACCATATTCCAACATCTGGCAGACAATATTACTATATTCCAACATCTGGCAGACATTACTACCATATTCCAACATCATCTGACAGACATTACTACCTTATTCCATCATCTGGCCGACATTACTACCTTATTCCAACATCTGGCAGACATTACTACCTTATTCCAACATCTGACAGACATTACTACCTTATTCCAACATCTGACAGACATTACTACCTTATTCAAACATCTGACAGACATTACTATACCTTATTCCAACATGTGACAGACATTACTACCTTATTCCAACATCTGGCAGACATTACTACGTTATTCCAACATCTGACAGACATTACTACCATATACCAACATCTGACATACATTACTACCTTTTTCCAACATCTGGCAAATATTACTACCATATTCCAACATCTGACAGACAGTACTACCATATTCCAACATCTGACAGACATTTCTACTATATTCCAACATCTGGCAGACATTACTACCTTATTCCAACATCTGACACACATTACTACCATATTCCAACATCTGGCAGATATTTATAGGACTACCCTATTTCAACATCTGACAGACATTACTACCATATTCCAACATCTGGCAGACATTAATACCATATTCCAACATCTGGCAGACAATATTACCATATTCCAACATCTGACAGACATTACTACTTTATTCCAACATCTGGCAGACATTACTACCTTATTCCTACATCTGGCAGACATTACTACCTTATTCCAACATCTGACAGACATTACTACCTTATTCCAACATCTGACAGACATTTCTACCTTATTCCAACATCTGACAGACATTACTACCTTATTCCAACATCTGACAGACATTACTACCTTATTCCAACATCTGGCAGACATTACTACGTTATTCCAACATCTGACAGACATTACTACCATATACCAACATCTGACAGACATTACTATCTTATTCCAACATCTGGCAAACATTACTACCATATTCCCACATCTGACAGACAGTACTACCATATTCCAACATCTGACAGACATTACTACTATATTCCAACATATGACAGACAATACGACCTTATTCACCATCTGACAGACAATACTACCATACTCCTACATTTGACAGACATTATTACCTTATTCCAACATCTGGCAGACATTACTACCATATTCCAACATCTGACAGACATTACTACCGTATTCCAACATCTGCCAGGCATTACTACTATATTCCAACATCTGACATACATTACTACCTTATTCAACATCTGGCAGATATATAATAGGCCTAACCTATTTCAACATCTGACAGACATTACTACCATATTCCAACATCTGGCAGACATTAATACCATATTCCAACATCTGGCAGACAATATTACCATATTCCAACATCTGGCAGACATTAATACCATATTCCAACATCTGGCAGACAATATTACCATATTCCAACATCGGCAGACATTACTACCATATTCCAACATCTGGCAGACAATATTACCATATTCCAACATCTGGCAGACAATATTACTATATTCCAACATCTGGCAGACATTACTACCTTATTCCAACATCTGGCAGACAATATACTACCTTATTCCAACATCTGACAACCATGACTACCTTATTCCAACATCTGACAGACATTATTACCTTATTCCCAAATCTGACAGACATTTTCCAACATCTGGCAGACATTACTACCATATTCCAACATCTGACAGACATTACTACTATATTCCAACATCTGACAGACATTAGTAATATATTCCAACATCTGACAGACATTACGACCTTATTCAACATCTGATAGACATTACTACCATATTCCAACACCTGGCAGACATTCCTACCTTATTCCAACATCTGGCAGACATTGCTACCATATTCCAACAACTGGCAGACATTGCTACCATATTCCAACAACTGGCAGACATTGCTACCATATTCCAACATCTGACAGACATTACTACCATATTCCAACATCTGGCAGACAATACTACCAAATTCCAACATCTGACAGACATTACTACCTTATTCCAACATCTGGCAGATATTACTACCATATTCCAACATATGACAGACATTACTTCCTTATTCCAACATCTGGCAGACATGACTACCTTATTCCAACATCTGGCAGACATTACTACCTTATTCCCAAACCTGACAGACATTACTACCATAGTCCAACATCTGGCAGACATTACGACCATATTCCAACATCTGACAGACATTACTACCATATTCCAACATCTGACATATATTACTACTTTATTCCAACATCTGACAGACATTACTAGCATATACCAACATCTGACAGACATTACTACATAATTCCAACATCTGGCAGACATTACTACCTTCTTCCAACATCTGGCAGACATTACTACCATATTCCTACATCTGACAGACATTACCACCATATTCCAACATCTGACAGACATTACTACTTTATTCCAACATCTGACAGATATTACTATCACATACCAACATCTGACAGACATTACTACCATATTCCAACATCTGACAGACATTACTACCTTATTACAACATCTGACAGACATTACTACCTTATTCCAACATCTGACAGACATTACTACCTTATTCCAACATCTGGCAGACATTACTACGTTATTCCAACATCTGACAGACATTATTACCATATTCCAACATCTGGCAGATATTTATAGGGCTCCCCTATTTCAACATCTGATAGACATTGCTACCATATTCCAACATCTGGCAGACATTGATACCATATTCCAACATCTGGCAGACAATATTACCATATTCCAACATCTGACAGACATTACTACCTTATTCCAACATCTGGCAGACATTACTACCTTATTCCTACATCTGGCAGACATTACTACCTTATTCCAATATCTGACACACATTTCTACCTTATTCCAACATCTGACAGACATTACTGCCTTATTCCAACATATGACAGACAATACTACCTTATTCCAACATCTGGCAGACATTACTATGTTATTCCAACATCTGACAAACATTACTACCATATGCCAACATCTGCCAGACATTACTACCTTATTCCAACATCTGGCAGACATTACTACCATATTCCAACATCTGACAGACATTCCTACCATATTTCAACATCTGACAGACATTACTACTATATTCCAACATCTGACAGACATTACGACCTTATTCAACATCTGACAGATATTACTACCATATTCCAACACCTGGCAGACATTCCTACCTTATTCCAACATCTGGCAAACATTACTACCATATTCCAACTGGCAGACATTGCTACCATATTCCAACATTTGAGACATTACTACCATATTCCAACATCTGGCAGACATTACTACCAAATTCCAACATCTGGCAGATATTTATAGGCCTACCGTATTTCAACATCTGACAGACATTACTATCATATTCCAACATCTGGCAGACATTCATACCATATTTCAACATCTGGCAGACAATATTACCATATTCCAACATCTGGCAGACATTACTACCTTATTCCAACATCTGGCAGAAATTACTACCTTATTCCAACATCTCACAGACATTACTACCGTATTCCACCATCTGGCAGACATTACTACCATATTCCAACATCTGACAGACATTACTACCATATTCCAACATCTGACAGACATTACTACCATATACCAACATCTGACAGACATTACTACCTTATTCCAACATCTGGCAGAGATTACTACCATATTCCAACATCTGACAGACATTACTACCATATTCCTACATCTGACAGACATTACTACTATATTCCAACATCTGACAGACATTTCTACCTTATTCAACATCTGACAGACATCAGTACCATATTCTAACATCTAGCAAATATTAATTGGCCTACCCTATTTCAACATCTGACAGACATTACTACCATATTCCAACATCTGGCAGACATTAATACCATATTCCAACATCTGACAGACATTACCGCCTTATTCCAATATCTGGCAGACATTACTATAATATTACAACATCTAACAGACATAACTACCTTATTCCAACATATTACTGACATTACTACCATATTGAAACATCTGACAGACATTACTACCATATTCCAACATCTGGCAGACATAATTACCACCTTATTCCAACATCTGGCAGACATTATTACCTGATTGCAACATCTGACAGACATTTCTAACCTATTCCAAAATCTGGCAGACATTCGTACCTTATTCCAACATTTGGCAGACATTACTACCTGTTTGAAACATCTGACAGACAATTTTACATTCCAACAACTGGCAGACATTTCAACAATATTCCAACATCTTACAGACATTACTACTTTTTTCCAACATCTGGCAGACATTACTACAATATTCCACTATCAAAGACATGAAGGATATCGGTCAGACAGAATTCATGTACGAACATCCGGCAGACAGAGAAACAAACATCGACATTGGGCAGACACACAAATATCCAGAAAGTGAATGCCTATGCCATCTAGTGACAAAACATGGAAACTAGTAATTAATCCATAAAAGTGAAGGCGTACGCCATCTAGTGACAAAAATGGAAACTAATAAAATATCCCAAAAAGTGAATGCTTACGCCATCTAGTGGCAAGAAAATATACTAAACTAATTAGTTTCATTTTCTGCCAAGAGATGGCGTAAGCATTCGCTTTTGTACTCCTGGATATTAGTTTTATTTTCCTCCAATAAATGACATAAGCATTCACTTTCTGGATATGTGTATTAGTTTATTATCTCGCCAATAGATGGCGTAGGCATTCACTTTTCAGATTTAATCATTAGTTTCTTTTTCTGACAATAGATGGCGTAAGCATTCACTTTGCTGGCTGAATTATTAGTTTATTTTTCTGTCAATAGATGGCGTAGGTCTTCACTTTTTGGGATAAATAAATAGTGCCTATTTTTGTCACTAGATGGCGTAGGTATTCACTTTTGGGGCTTATTTATTAGTTTCCATTTTTGTCACTAGATGGCATACGCCTTCACTTTTAGGGATTAATTACTAGTTTCCATTTTTTGTCACTAGATGGCATAAGCATTCACTTTCTGGATATTTGTCTGTCTCCCCGAGGTCGGTGTTTGTTTTTCTGTCTGCCGGATGTTCGTACATGAATTCTGTCTGACCAATGTCCTTCATGTCTTTGATAGTGGAATATTGTAGTAATGTCTGCCAGATGTTTGAATGTAAAATTGTCTGTCAGATGTTTCAAATAGGTAGTAACGTCTGCCAGATGTTGGAATAAGGTACGAATGTCTGCCCGATGTTGGAATAGGTTAGGAATGTCTGTCAGATGTTACAATCAGGTAATAATGTCTGCCAGATGTTGGAATAAGTTAGTAATGTCTGCCAGATGTTGAAATAAGGTAGTAATGTCTGTCAGATGTTTCAATATGGTAGTAATGTCAGTCGGATGTTGGAATAAGGTAGTTATGTCTGTCAGATGTTGCAATATTATAGCAATATCTGCCAGATATTGGAATAAGGAAGTAATATCTGTCAGATGTTGGAATATTGTAGTAATGTCTGCCAGATGTTAGGATACTGTGGAAATGTCTGTCAGATGTTGCCATCAGGCAGTAATGTCTGCCAGAATTTGGAATAAGGTTAACGTCTGTCAGATGTTGAAATATGGTAGTATTGTCTGTCAGATGTTGCAATAATGTAGTAATGTCTACCAGATGTTGAAATATTGTAGAAATGTATGCCAGATGTTGAAATAAGGCAGTAATGTCTGCTAGATGTTGGAATAAGGTAGTAATGTCTGTCAGATGTTGGAATAAGTTAGTAATGTTTGGCAGTTGTTGGAATAAGGTAGTAATTTTTGTCAGATGTTGGAATAAGGTAGTAATGTCTGTCAGATGTTGGAATAAGGTAGTAATGTCTGCCAGATGTTGGAATAAGGTAGTAATGTATGGCAGTTGTTGGCATGAGGTAGAGATGTCTGTCAGATGTTGGAATAAGGTAGCAATGTCTTTCAGATGTTGGCATATGGTAGTAATGTCTGCCAGATGTTGGGATAAGATAGTAATGTTTGGCAGTTGTTGGAATAAGGTAGTAATATCTGTCAGATGTTGGAATAAGGTAGAAATGTCTGCCGGATGTTGGTATATGGTAGTAAATAATGTCTGCTAGTTGTTGGAATAAGGTTGTAATGTCTGCCAGATGTTGGAATAAGGTAGTAATGTCTGCCAGATGTTGGAATATGGTAGTAATGTCTGCCAGATATTGGATTAAGGTAGCAACATCTGTCAGATGTTGGAATATGGTAGTAATGTCTGTCAGATGTTGGAAGTATACATTCAGGCACATACCCACACCTGGGGGTGGCCGACCCGACACAGAGACCGAAAAGAAACTACATTTAAAGTTCCAATTCTTAGGATCCCGGACCACTTTCCCGTTCCCTCGCCCCTTTCTCTGGCTCGTCAAGTGGGTGAAGTCTACAAGAGGAGGAGGATTCCTAGCCCCCGCCCCCAGAAGGAAAAAGTAGGACAGTAACAGAGACAGACAGAAACGGCTAAGGTTGGATAGAGAATGCCAAACCTCACTCTGGATTGGACCAGCCCTCACTGTATGTACTGTGTGTACTATATATATATATATATATATATATATATATATATATATACCCCAACACAGCCCACTACTAAAATAGACTGTATCTTACACACCAGTACCAGTACAGTGCAACCTGGTGCCAATATTGTGACCACCATACCGGTCAGAGCCTTCCCTGGACAGTACTGATGGTATGGTGCTAGACAATCCCCATGGATGCCAACACAGTCCACTACTGACATACACTGTATCTTACACACCATAACCGGTACAGTGCCACCCTTTGCCAATATTGTGACCACCATACCGGTCAGACCCTTGCACTAACAGTACTGATATTATGGTGCTAGACCCTCCCCATGGATGCCAACACAGCCCACTACTGACATACACTGTATCTTACACACCATAACCGGTACAGTGCCACCCTGTGCCAATATTGTGACCACCATACCGGTCAGACCGTTGCACTGACAGCACTGATATTATGGTGCTAGACCCTCCCCATAGATGCCAACGCAGCCCACTACTGACATACACTGTATCTTACACACCATAACCGGTACAGTGCCACCCTGTGCCAATATTGTGACCACCATACCGGTCAGACTGTTGCACTGACAGTACTGATATTATGGTGCTAGATCCTCCCCACGGATGCCAACACTGCCCACTACTGACATACACTGTATCCTACACACCATAACCGGTACAGTGCCACCCTGTGCCAATATTGTGACCACCATACCGGTCAGACCCTTGCACTGACAGTACTGATATTATGGTGCTAGACCCTCCCCATGGATGACAACACAGCCCACTACTGACATACACTGTATCTTACACACCATAACCGGTACGGTGCCACCCTGTGCCAATATTGTGACCACCATACCGGTCAGACCGTTGCACTGACAGTACTGATATTATGGTGCTAGACCCTCCCCATGGATGCCAACACAGCCTACTACTGACATACACTGTATCTTACACACCATAACAGGTACAGTGCCACCCTGTGCCAATATTGTGACCACCATACCGGTCAGACCGTTGCACTGACAGTACTGATATTATGGTGCTAGACGCTCCCCATGGATGCCAACACAGCCCACTACTGACTTACACTGTATCTTACACACCATAACCGGTACAGTGCCACCCTGTGCCAGTATTGTGACCACCATACCGGTCAGACCGTTGCACTGACAGTACTGATATAATGGTGCTAGACCCTCCCCATGGATGCCAACACAGCCCACTACTGACATACACTGTATCTTACACACCATAACCGGTACAGTGCCACCCTGTGCCAATATTGTGACCACCATACCGGTCAGACCGTTGCACTGACAGTAATGATATTATGGTGCTAGACCCTCCCCATGGATGCCAACACAGCCCACTACTGACTTACACTGTATCTTACACACCATAACTGGTACAGTGCCACCCTGTGCCAGTATTGTGACCACCATACCGGTCAGACCGTTGCTCTGACACTACTGATATTATGGTGCTAGACCCTACCCATGGATGCCAATACAGCCCACTACTGACATACACTGTGTCTTACACACCATAACCGGTACAGTGCCACCCTGTGCCAATATTATGACCACCATACCGGTCAGACCGTTGCACTGACAGTACTGATATTATGGTGCTAAACCCTCCCCATGGATGCCAACACAGCCCACTACTGACATACACTGTATCTTGCACACCATAACCGGTACAGTGCCACCCTGTGCCAATATTGTGACCACCATACCGGTCAGACCGATGCACTGACAGTACTGATATTATGGTGCTAGACCCTCCCCATGGATGCCAACACAGCCCACTACTGACATACACTGTATCTTAAACACCATAACCGGTACAGTGCCTCCCTGTTCCAATATTGTGACCACCATACCGGTCAGACCCTTGCACTGACAGTACTGATAATATGGTGCTAGATCCTCCCCATGGATGCCAACACGTCCCATTACTGACATACACTGTATCTTACACACCATAACCGGTACAGTGTCACCCTGTGTCAATATTGTGACCACAATACCGGTCAGACCGTTGCACTGACAGTACTGATATTATGGTGCTAGACCCTCCCCATGGATGCCATCACAGCCCACTACTGACAACAACTGTATCTTGCACACCATAACCGGTACAGTGCCACCCTGTGCCAATATTGTGACCACCATTCCCGTCAGACCGTTGCACTGACAGTACTGATATTATGGTGCTAGACCCTCCCCATTGATGCCAACACAGCCCACTACTGACATACACTGTATCTTACACACCATAACCGGTTCAGTGCCACCCTGTGCCAATATTGTGATCACCATACCGGTGAGACCGTTGCACTGACAGTACTGATATTATGGTGCTAGCCCCTCCCCATGGATGCCAACACAGCCCACTACTGATATACACTGTATCTTACACATCATAACCGGTACAGTGCCACCCTGTGCCAATATAGTGACCACCATACCGGTCAGACTGTTGCACTGACAGTACTGATATTATGGTGCTACACCCTCCCCATGGATGCCAACACAGCCCACTACTGACATACACTGTATCTTACACACCATAACCGGTTCAGTGCCACCCTGTGCCAATATTGTGATCACCATACCGGTCAGACCGTTGCACTGACAGTACTGATATTATGGTGCTAGCCCCTCCCCAAGGATGCCAACACAGCCCACTACTGACATACACTGTATCTTACACACCGTAACCGGTACAGTGCCACCCTGTGCCAATATTGTGACCACCATACCGGTCAGACCCTTGCACTGACAGTACTGATATTATGGTGCTAGACCCTCCCCATGGATGCCAACACAGCCCACTACTGACATACATTATATCTTACACACCATAACCGGTACAGTGCCACCCTGTGCCAGTATTGTGACCACCATACCGGTCAGACCGTTGCTCTGACAGTACTGATATTATGGTGCTAGACCCTCCCCATGGATGCCAACACAGCCCACTACTGAAATACACTGTATCTTACACACCATAACCGGTACAGTGCCACCCTGTGCCAATATTGTGACCACCATACCGGTCAGACTGTTGCACTGACAGTACTGATATTATGGTGCTAGACCCTCCCAATGGATGCCAACACAGCCCATTACTGACTTATACTGTATCTTGCACACCATAACCGGTACAGTGCCACCCTGTGCCAATATTGTGACCATAATACCGGTCAGACCGATGCACTGACAGTACTAATATTATGGTGCTAGACCCTCCCCATGGATGCCAACACAGCCCACTACTGACATACACTGTATCTTGCACACCATAACCGGTACAGTGCCACCCTCTGCCAATATTGTGACCACAATACCGGTCAGACCGATGAACTGACAGTACTGATATTATGGTGCTAGATCCTCCCCATGGATGCCAACACAGCCCACTACTGACATAAACTGTATCTTACACACCATAACCGGTACAGTGCCACCTTGTGCCAATATTGTGACCACCATACCGGTCAGACCGTTGCACTGACAGTACTGATATTATGGTGCTAGACCCTCCCCATGGATGCTAACACAGCCCACTACTGACATACACTGTATCTTACACACCATAACCGGTACAGTGCCACCCTCTGCCAATATTGTGACCACAATACCGGTCAGACCGATGAACTGACAGTACTGATATTATGGTGCTAGATCCTCCCCATGGATGCCAACACAGCCCACTACTGATATACACTGTATCTTACACACCATAACCGGTACAGTGCCACCTTGTGCCAATATTGTGACCACCATACCGGTCAGACCGTTGCACTGACAGTACTGATATTATGGTGCTAGACCCTCCCCATGGATGCTAACACAGCCCACTACTGACATACACTGTATCTTACACACCATAACCGGTACAGTGCCACCCTGTGCCAATATTGTGACCACCATACCGGTCGGACCGTTGCACTGACAGTACTGATATTATGGTGCTAGACCCTCCCCATGGATGCCAACACAGCCCACTACTGACTTACACTGTATCTTACACAACATAACCGGTACAGTGCCACCCTGTGCCAATATTGTGACCACCATACCGGTCAGACCGTTGCACTGACAGTACTGATATTATGGTGCTAGACCCTCCCCATGGATGTCAACACAGCCCACTACTGATATACACTGTATCTTACACACCATAACCGGTACAGTGCCACCCTGTGCCAATATAGTGACCACCATACCGGTCAGACTGTTGCACTGACAGTACTGATGTTATGGTGCTACACCCTCCCCATGGATGCCAACACAGCCCACTACTGACATACACTGTATCTTACACACCATAACCGGTTCAGTGCCACCCTGTGCCAATATTGTGATCACCATACCGGTCAGACCGTTGCACTGACAGTACTGATATTATGGTGCTAGCCCCTCCCCAAGGATGCCAACACAGCCCACTACTGACATACACTATATCTTACACACCATAACCGGTACAGTGCCACCCTGTGCCAATATTGTGACCACCATACCGGTCAGACCCTTGCACTGACAGTACTGATATTATGGTGCTAGACCCTCCCCATGGATGCCAACACAGCCCACTACTGACATACATTGTATCTTACACACCATAACCGGTACAGTGCCACCCTGTGCCAGTATTGTGACCACCATACCGGTCAGACCGTTGCTCTGACAGTACTGATATTATGGTGCTAGACCCTCCCCATGGATGCCAACACAGCCCACTACTGACATACACTGTATCTTACACACCATAACCGGTACAGTGCCACCCTGTGCCAATATTGTGACCACCATACCGGTCAGACCGTTGCACTGACAGTACTGATATTATGGTGCTAGACCCTCCCCATGGATGCCAACACAGCGCACTACTGACATACTCTGTATCTTGCACCACACCATAACCGGTACAGTGCCACCCTGTGCCAATATTGTGACCACAATACCGGTCAGACCGATGCACTGACAGTACTGATATTATGGTGCTAGAGCCTCCCTATGGGTGCCAACACAACCCACTACTGACATACACTGTATCTTACACACCATAACCGGTACAGTGCCACCCTGTGCCAATATTGTGACCACCATACCGGTCAGACCGTTGCACCGACAGTACTGATAATATGGTGCTACACCCTCTCCATGGATGCCAACACACCGCACTACTGACATACACTGTATCTTACACACCATAACCGGTACAGTGCCACCCTCTGCCAATATTGTGACCACCATACCGGTCAGACCGTTGCACTGACAGTATTGATATTATGATACTAGACACTCCCCAAAATATTAAACAATAAATTAAACAATAAATTAAACAAAAGAGAGCTAATTTATCGATATAATTTATGAAATTTGCCTATATTTCCATGATTTCTGGACATACATGATTTGCAAGTATGATTTTTAGATGCATTTTCGGCTGTTGAGTTCGAATCTGCCCTCAAAATTGGCCTACCCTGTCAATTACACAAAATAGAGATCATTTATCGATATAATTTGTAAAATTTACCCATATTTCCATGTTTTTTTGACATTCTTGATTTGCAAATATGATTTTTAAATGTATTGTCGGCTGTTGAGTTCGAATATGCCCTCAACATTTGCCTAGGACGTCAATTACACAATATAGAGCTCATTTATCGATATAATTTATGAAATTTGCCCATATTTCAATGATTTTTTGACATACATGAGTTGTAAATATGGTTTTTAGATGTATTTTTGCCGAAAATACATCTAAAAATCATATTTACAACTCATGTATGTCAAAAAATCATGGAAATATGGGCAAATTTCATAAATTATATCGATAAATTAGCTCTATTTTGTGTAATTGACCTGGTAGGCCAATTTTGAGGGTAGGTTCGTACTCAACAGCCGGAAATACATCTAAAAATCATATTTGCAAATCATGTATGTCAAAAAATCATGGAAATATGGGCAAATTTCATATATTATATCGATAAATTAGCTCTATTTTGTGTAATTGACGTGGTAGGCCAATTGTGAGGGTAGATTCGAACTCAACAGGCGGACATACATCTAAAAATCATATTTGCAAATCATGTATGTCAAAAAATCATGGAAATATGGGCAAATTTCACAAATTATATCGATAAATTAGCTATATTTTGTGTAATTCACGTGGTAGGCCAATTTTGAGGGCAGATTCAAACTCAACAGCCAAACATACATATAAAAATCATATTTGCAAATCATGTATGTCCAAAAATCATGGAAATATGGGCAAATTTCATAAATTATATCGATAAATGAGCTCTATTTTGTGTAATTGACGTGGTAGGCCAATTTTGAGGGCAGATTCGAACTCAGCAGCCGACAATACATCTAAAAATCATATTTGCAGATCATGTATGTCCGAAAACCATGGAAATATGGGCAAATTTCATAAATTATATCGATAAATGAGCTCTATTTTGTGTAATTGACGTGGTAGGCCAATTATGTGGGCAGATACGAACTCAGCAGCCAAAAATACATCTAAAACTCGTATTTGCAAATCATGTATGTCCAAATATCATGGAAATATGGGCAAATTTCATAAATTATATAATTAAATGAGCTCTATTTTGTGTAATTGACCTGGTAGGCCAATTTTGAGGGCAGATTCGAACTCAGCAGCCGACAATACATCTAAAAATCATATTTGCAAATCATGTATGTCCGAAAACCATGGAAATATGGGCAAATTTCATAAATTATATCGATAAATGAGCTCTAGTTTGTGTAATTGACGTGGTAGGCCAATTGTGAGGGTAGATTCGAACTCAACAGCCGGACATACATCTAAAAATCATATTTGCAAATCATGTATGTCAAAAAATCATGGAAATATGGGCAAATTTCACAAATTATATCGATATATTAGCTATATTTTGTGTAATTCACGTGGTAGGCCAATTTTGAGGGCAGATTCGAACTCAACAGTCAAAAATACATATAAAAATCATATTTACAAATCGTGTATGTCCAAAAATCATGGAAATATGGGCAAATTTCATAAATTATATCGATAAATGAGCTCTATTTTGTGTAATTGACGTGGTATGCCAATTTTGAGGGCAGATTCGAACTCAGCAGCCGACAATACATCTAAAAATCATATTTGCAAATCATGTATGTACGAAAACCATGGAAATATGGGCAAATTTCATAAATTATATCGCTAAATGAGCTCTATTTTGTGTAATTGACGTGGTAGGCCAATTGTGAGGGTAGATTCGAACTCAACAGCCGGACATACAACTAAAAATCATATTTGCAAATCATGTATGTGAAAAAATCATGGAAATATTGTCAAATTTCACAAATTATATCGATAAATGAGCTCTATTTTGTGTAATTGACGTGGTAGGCCAATTCTGTGGGCAGATACGAACTCAGCAGCCAAATATACATCTAAAAATCATATTTGCAAATCATGTATGTCCAAATATCATGGAAATATGGGCAAATTTCATAAATTATATCATTAAATGAGCTCTATTTTGTGTAATTGACCTGGTAGGCCAATTTTGAGGGCAGATTCGGACTCAAAAGCCGAAAATACATCTAAAAATCATATTTGCAAATCATATATGTCCAAAAATCATGGAAATATGGGCAAATTTCAGAAATTATATCGATAAATGAGCTCTATTTTGTGTAACTGACGTCGTACGGCAATTTTGTGGGCAGAGTCGAACTCAGCAGCCAAAAATACATCTAAAAATCATATTTGCAAATCATGTATGTCCAAAAATCATTGAAATATGGGCAAATTTCATAAATTTTATCGATAAATTAGCTCTATTTTGTGTAATTGACGTGGTAAGCCAATTTTGAGGGCAGATACGAACTCAGCAGCCGACAATACATCTAAAAATCATATTTGCAAATCATGTTTGTCCAAAATATCATGGAAATATGGGCAAATTTCATAAATGATGTCGATAAATTAGCTCTATTTTGTGTAATTGACGTGGTAAGCCAATTTTGAGGGCAGATTCGAACTCAGCAGCCGACAATACATCTAAAAATCATATTTGCAAATCATGTATGTCCAGAAATCATGGAAATATGGGCAAATTTCACAAATTATATCGATAAATTAGCTCTATTTTGTGTACTTGACGTGGTAGGGCAATTTTGAGTGCAGATTCAAACTCAGCAACCGACAATACATCTAAAAACCATATTTCCAATTCATGTATGTCAAAAGATTATGGAAATATTGGCAAATTTCATAAATTATATCGATAAATGTGCTCTAGTTTGTGTAATTCACATGGTAGGCCAATTTTGAGGGCAGATTAGAACTCAACAGCAGAAAATACATCTAAAAATCATATTTGCACATCATGTATGTCAAAAAATCAGGGAAATACTGGCAAATTCCATAAATTATATCGATAAATGAGCTCTATTTTGTGTAATTGCCGTGGTAGGCCAATTTTGAGGGCAGATTCGAACTCAGAAGCCGTAAATACATATAAAAATTATTATTGCAAATCATGTATGTC
The DNA here is from genome assembly GCA_032716605.1 of Paralithodes platypus. NCBI lineage: Eukaryota > Metazoa > Arthropoda > Malacostraca > Decapoda > Lithodidae > Paralithodes > Paralithodes platypus. Next base: position 10,517,790 of record CM064528.1, on the reverse strand, counting down.
CAAATATCATGGAAATATGGGCAAATTTCATAAATTATATCGATAAATTATCTCTATTTTGTTGAATTGACGTGGTAGGCCAATTTTGAGGGCAGATGCGAACTCAGCAGGCAAAAATACATCTAAAAATCATATTTACAGATCATGTATGTCAAAAAATCATGGTAATAGTGTCAAATTTCACAAATTATATCGATAAATGAGCTCTATTTTGTGTAATTGACGTGGAAGGCCAATTCTGAGAGCAGATTCGAACTCAGCAGCCAAAAATACATCTAAACATCATATTTGCAAGTCATGTATGTCCAGAAATCATGGAAATATAGGCAAATTTCACAAATTATATCGATAAATTAGCTCTATTTTGTGTAATTGACGTGGTAGGCCAATTTTGAAGGCAGATGCGACCTCAGCAGCCAAAAATACATCTACAAATCATATTTGCAAATCATGTATGTCCAAATATCATGGAAATATGGGCAAATTTCATATATTATATCGATAAATGAGCTCTATTTTGTGTAATTGACGTGGTAGGCCAATTATGAGGGCAGATTCGAACTCAGCAGCCGAAAATACATATAAAAATCATATTTACAAAACATGTATGTTCAAATATCATGGAAATATGGGCAAATTTCATAAATTATATCGATAAATTAGTTCTATTTTATTGAATTGACGTGGTAGGCCAATTTTAAGGGCAGATTCAAACTCAACAGCAGAAAATACATCTAAAAATCATATTTGCACATCATGTATGTCAAAAAAACAGGGAAATACTGGCAGATTTCATAAATGATATCGATAAATGAGCTCTATTTTGTGTAATTGACGTGGTAGGCATATTTTGAGGGCATATTCGAACTCAACAGCCGACAATACATCTAAAAATCATATTTGTAAATCATGTATGTCCAAAAATCATGGAAATATGGGCAAATTTCATATATTTTATCGATAAATTAGCTCTATTTTGTTTAATTCATTGTTTAATTTATTGTTTAATATTTTGGGGAGGGTCTAGCACCATACTATCAGTACTGTCAGTGCAACGGTCTGACCGGTATGGTGGTCACAATATTGGAACAGGGTGGCACTGTACCAGTTATGGTGTGTAAGATACAGTGTATGTCAGTAGTGGGCTGTGTTGGCATCCATGGGGAGGGTCTAGCACCATAATACCAGTACTGTCAGTGGAAGGGTCTGACCGGTATGGTGGTCACAATATTGGCACAGGGTGGCACTGTACCGGTTATGGTGTGTAAGATACAGTGTATGTCAGTAGTGGGCTGTGTTGGCATCCATGGGGAGGGTGTAGCACCATAATATCAGTACTGTCAGTGCAACAGTCTGACCGGTATGGCGGTCACACTATTGGCAAAGGGTGGCTCTGTACCGGTTATGGTGTGTAAGATACAGTGTATGTCAGTAGTGGGCTGTGTTGGCATCCATGGGGAGGGTCTAGCACCATAATATCAGTACTGTCAGTGCAACAGTCTGACCGGAATGGTGGTCTCAATATTGGCATAGGGTGGCACTGTACCGGTTATAGTGTGTAAGATACAGTGTATGTCAGCAGTGGACTGTGTTGGCATCCATTGGGAGGGTCTAGCACCATAATATCAGTACTGTCATTGCAACGGTCTGACCGGTATGGTGGTCACAATATTGGCACAGGGTGGCACTGTACCGGTTATTGTGTGTAAGATACAGTGTATGTCAGTAGTGGGCTGTGTTGGCATTCATGGGGAGGGTCTAGCACCATAATATCAGTACTGTCAGTGCAACGGTCTGACCGGTATGGTGGTCACAATATTGGCACAGGGTGGCACTGTATCGGGTATGGTGTGTAAGACACAGTGTATGTCAGTAGTGGGCTGTGTTGGCATCCATGGGGAGGGTCTAGCACCATAATATCAGTTCTGTCAGTGCAACGGTCTGACCGGTATGGTGGTCACAATATTGGCACAGGGTGGCACTGTATCGGTTATGGATTGTAAGATACAGTGCATGTCAGTAGTGAGCTGTGTTGGCATCCATGGGGAGGGTATAGCACCATAATATCAGTACTGTCAGTGCAACGGTCTGACCGGTATGGTGGTCACAATATTGGCACAGGGTGGCACTGTACCGGTTATGGTGTGTAAGATACAGTGTATATCAGTAGAGGGCTGTGTTGGCATCCATGGGGAGGGTCTAGCACCATAATATCAGTACTGTCAGTGCAACGGTCTGACCGGTATGGTGGGCACAATATTGGCACAGGGTGGCACTGTACCGGTTATGGTGTGTAAGATACAGTGTATGTCAGTAGTGGGCTGTGTTGGCATCCATGGGGAGGATCTAGAACCATAATATCAGTACTGTCAGTGCAACGGTCTGACCGTTATGGTGGTCACAATATTGGCAGAGGGTGGCACTGTACCTGTTATGGTGTGTAAGATACAGTGTATGTCAGTAGTGGGCTGTGTTGGCATTCATGGGGAGGGTCTAGCACCATAATATCAGTACTGTCAGTGCAAGGGTCTGACCGGTATGGTGGTCACAATATTGGCACAGGTTGGCACTGTACCGGTTATGGTGTGTAAGATACAGTGTATGTCAGTGGTGGGCTGTGTTGGCATCCATGGGGAGGGTCTAGTACCATAATATCAGTACTGTCAGTGCAACGGTCTGACCGGTATGGTGGTCACAATATTGGCACAGGGTGGCACTGTACCGGTTATGGTGTGAAAGATACAGTGTATGTCAGTAGTGGGCTGTGTTGGCATCCATGGGGAGGGTCTAGCACCATAATATCAGTACTGTCAGTGCTAGGGTCTGACCGGTATGATGGTCACAATATTGGCAGCGGGTGGCACTGTACCGGTTATGGTGTGTAAGATACAGTGTATGTCAGTAGACGGCTGTGTTGGCATCCATGGGGAGGGTCTAGCACCATAATATCAGTACTGTCAGTGCAAGGGTCTGACCGGTATGATGGTCACAATATTGGCACAGGGTGGCACTGTACCGGTTATGGTGTGTAAGATACAGTTTATGTCAGTAGTGAGCTTTGTTGGCATCCATGGGGAGGGTCTAGCACCATAATATCAGTACTGTCAGTGCAACGGCCTGACTGGTATGGTGGTCACAATATTGGCACAGGGTGGCACTGTACCGGTTATAGTGTGTAAGATACAGTGTATGTCAGTAGTGGGCGGTGTTGGCATCCATTGGGAGGGTCTAGCACCATAATATCAGTACTGTCAGTGCAACAGTCTGACCGGTATGGTGGTCACAATATTGTCACAGGGTGGCACTGTACCGGTTATGGTGTGTAAGATACAGTGTATGTCAGTTGTGGGCTGTGTTGGCATCCATGGGGAGGCTCTAGCACCATAATATCATTACTGTCAGTGCAACGGTCTGACCGGTTTGGTGGTCACAATATTGGCACACGGTGGTACTGTACCAGTTATGGTGTGTAAGATACAGTGTATGTCAGTAGTGAGCTGTGTTGGCATCCATGGGGAGGATCTAGCACCATAATATCAGTACTGTCAGTGCAACGGTCTGACTGGTATGGTGGTCACAATATTGGCACAGGGTGGCACTGTACCGGTTATTATGGTGTGTAATATACAGTGTATGTCAGTAGTGGGCTGTGTTGGCATCCATGGGGAGGGTCTAGCACCATAATATCAGCACTGTCAGTGCAACAGTCTGACCGGTATGGTGGTTACAATATTGGCACAGGGTGGCACTGTACCGGTTATGGTGTGTAAGATACAGTGTATGTCAGTAGTGGGCTGTGTTGGCATCCATGGGGAGGGTCTAGCACCATAATATCAGCACTGTGTGTGCAACGGTCTGACCGGTATGGTGGTCACAATATTGGCACAGGGTGGCACTGTACCGGTTATCGTGTGTAAGATACAGTGTATGTCAGTAGTGCGCTGTGTTGGCATCCATGGGGAGGGTCTAGAACCATAATATCAATACTGTCAGTGCAACGGTCTGACTGGTATGGTAGTCACAATATTGGCACAGGGTGGCACTGTACCGGTTATGGTGTGTAAGATACAGTGTATGTCAGTAGTGGGCTGTGTTGGCATCCATGGGGAGGGTCTAGCACCATAATATCAGTACTGTCAGTGCAACAGTCTGACCGGTATGGTGGTCACAATATTGGCACAGGGTGGCCCTCTACCAGTTATGGTGTGTTAGATACAGTGTATGTCAGTAGTGGGCTGTGTTGGCATCCATGGGGAGCATCTAGCACCATAATATCAGTACTGTCAGTGCAACGGTCTGACCGGTACGGTGGTCACAATATTGGCACACAGTGGCACTGTACCGGTTATGGTGTTTGGGATACAGTGTATGTCAGTAGTGGAGTGTGTTGGCATCCATGGGGAGGGTCTAGCACCATAATATCAGTACTGTCAGTGCAACGGTTTGACCGGTATGGTGGTCACAATATTGGCAGAGGGTGGCACTGTACCGGTTATGGTGTGTAATATACAGTGTATGCCAGTAGTGGGCTGTGTTGATATCCATGGGTAGGGTCTAGTACCATAATATCAGTACTGTCAGTGCAACGGTCTGACCGGTATGGTGGTCACAATATTGGCACAGGGTGGCACTGTACCAGTTATGGTGTGTAAGATACAGTGTATGTCAGTAGTGGGCTGTATTGTCATCCATGGGGAGGGCCTAGCACCATAATATCAGTACTGTCAGTGCAACGGTCTGACCGGTATGGTGGTCACAATATTGGCACAGGGTGGCACTGCACCGGTTATTGTGTGTAAGATACAGTGTATGTCAGTAGTGGGCTGTGTTGGCATCCATGGGGAAGGTCTAGCACCATAATATCAGTTCTGTCAGTGCAAGGCTCTGACCGGTATGGTGGTCACAATATTGGCACACGGTGGCACTGTACCGGTTATGGTGTGTAAGATACAGTGTATATCAGTAGGTGGCTGTGTTGGCATCCATGGGGAGGCTCTAGCACCATAATACCAGTACTGTCAGTGCAAGGGTCTGACCGGTATGGTGGTCACAATATTGGCACAGGGTGGCACTGTACCGGTTATGGTGTGTAAGATACAGTGTATGTCAGTAGTGGGCTGTGTTGGCATCCATGGGGCGGGTCTAGCACCATAATATCAGTACTGTCAGTTCAAGGGTCTGACCGGTATGGTGGTCACAATATTGGCACAGGGTGGCACTGTACCGGTTATGGTGTGTAAGATACAGTGTATGTCAGTAGTGGGCTGTGTTGGCATCCATGGGCAGGGTCTAGCACCATAATATCAGTACTGTCAGTGCAAGGGTCTGACCGGTATGGTGGTCACAATATTGGCACAGGGTGGCACTGTACCGGTTATGGTGTGTAAGATACAGTGTATGTCAGTAGTGGGCTGTGTTGGCATCCATGGGGAGGGTCTAGCACCATAATATCAGTACTGTCAGTTCAAGGGTCTGACCGGTATGGTGGTCACAATATTGGCACAGGGTGGCACTGTACCGGTTATGGTGTGTAAGATACAGTGTATGTCAGTAGTGGGCTGTGTTGGTATCCATGGGGAGGGTCTAGCACCATAATATCAGTACTGTCAGTGCAAGGGTCTGACCGGTATGGTGGTCACAATATTGGCACAGGGTGGCACTGTACCGGTTATGGTGTGTAAGATACAGTGTATGTCAGTAGTGGGCTGTGTTTGCATCCATGGGGAGGGTCTAGCACCATAATATCAGTACTGTCAGTGCAACGGTCTGACCGGTATGGTGGTCACAATATTGGCACAGGGTGGCACTGTACCGGTTATGGTGTGTAAGATACAGTGTATGTCAGTAGTAGGCTGTGTTGGCATCCATGGGGAGGGTCTAGCACCATAATATCAGTACTGTCAGTGCAAGGGTCTGACCGGTATGGTGGTCACAATATTGGCACAGGGTGGCACTGTACCGGTTATGGTGTGTAAGATACAGTGTATGTCAGTAGTGGGCTGTGTTTGCATCCATGGGGAGGGTCTAGCACCATAATATCAGTACTGTCAGTGCAACGGTCTGACCGGTATGGTGGTCACAATATTGGCACAGGGTGGCACTGTACCGGTTATGGTGTGTAAGATACAGTGTATGTCAGTAGTGGGCTGTGTTGGCATCCATGGGGAGGGTCTAGCACCATAATACCAGTACTGTCAGTGCAAGGGTCTGACCGGTATGTTTTTTTTTGTTTTTTTTAAGGAGACAATGAACGGAGGAAGGAAAAACACAGATAAAACAAAAAGGTCCATGTGCCTAAAGGCATCCTCCATTCATAAAATGTTTGTAACAACTGGATTTAAACATTTGTAGATTGTAAGTTTGTGGAAAGCAATTCGAGGGAAGTGAATTCCAAAGAGTAGTAGCTCTGGGGATAAATGAATTCTGATAAGCAGAAGTTCTGCATTGTGGAGGAGAAAGTGTAAATTCATGGGCGCTCTCAGCTGCCCTAGTTCTACTGGGAAAGATGTGGAGAGGCGGGACAATTGAAGCAAGTTCCTCGGAACAATTGCTGTGAAAATATCTGTAGAATAATGCAAGGGATGCAACGTTTCTTCGTATGGATAATGTAGGGTCCTGATGCAGGGTTATTGATTAATCTAATAGTTTATTTGAATTTTGTCCAACTGCCTCAATCCAACCACACTCCACCCACAGAGGTTAACAGTAATCTGAGAACGCACATGACTTTTATATATCACTGTCGTCAGGGATTCTCGAACTCTGTACAGGAGTCCCAGTTTTTTAGAGGCATTCTTGCATGCTTCTAAAATAATGTGTCCAGCTCAAGTTTAGTAGTTAATGTTACACCGAGAATGTCAATACTAGGGGAAGTGGGAATATTTACATCATTAAAAAATATATGGGAGTCAGTGAGATTCTGTCGGTTTAGAAAATTGAATGTACTTGGTTTCTGTGCATTAAAGGTGTCCCCATCCATTAATTCTAGAAAGGTCCTGGTTCAGGAGAAATTGCAGTGTTTATTTTTGAATTTATAAGATCGGGTTGGGTGACAGAATGGTAAATGTGAAGGAATGTGGAGTGTGAGTCATCTGCGTAGGAATGTATTGGATTATGAGTGTAGACAGATCATTGATATGTAGGAACAGAATGGGACAAAACTGATCCCTGGGGAACACCAGCATTTATTGAGTGAAATTGAGAATAAAGGCCATCTACCATTACACGTATTTTTCTGTTATGAAGATAAGAAGAAATTAGTGGAACTAATAAGGCCGTGTGACATCTTCGACAATAAGGGATCCAGATCTATCAATGTGATATATCCAGTGCTATTGTATGTGCTTCACCATGTTGGTCTGTAGCTTGGTTGATTTGATGCGTAAGAAGGCAAAGCATGTCAGCATGTCTGTGGTCACAATATTGGCACAGGGTGGCACTGTACCCGTTATGGTGTGTAAGATACAGTGTATGTCAGTAGTGGGTTGTGTTGGCATCCATGGGGAGGATCTAGCACCATAATATCAGTACTGTCAGTTCAAGGGTCTGACCGGTATGGTGGTCACAATATTGGCACAGGTTGGCCCTCTACCAGTTATGGTGTGTTAGATACAGTGTATGTCAGTAGTGGGCTGTGTTGGCATCCATGGGGAGCATCTAGCACCATAATATCAGTACTGTCAGTGCAAGGGTCTGACCGGTATGGTGGTCACAATATTGGCACAGGGTGGCACTGTACCGGTTATGGTGTGTAAGATACAGTGTATGTCAGTAGTGGGCTGTGTTTGCATCCATGGGGAGGGTCTAGCACCATAATATCAGTACTGTCACAGCAACGGATGACCGGTATGGTGGTCACAATATTGGCACAGGGTGGCACTGTACCGGTTATGGTGTGTAAGATACAGTGTATGTCAGTAGTGGGCTGTGTTGGCATCCATGGGGAGGGTCTAGAACCATAATATCAATACTGTCAGTGCAACGGTCTGACTGGTATGGTGGTCACAATATTGGCAGAGGGTGGCACTGTACCAGTTATGGTGTGTAAGATACATTGTATGTCAGTAGTGAGCTGTGTTGGCATCCATGGGGAGGGTCTAGCACCATAATATCAGTACTGTCAGTGCAACGGTCTGACTGGTATGGTGGTCACAATATTGGCACAGGGTGGCACTGTACCGGTTATGGTGTGTAATATACAGTGTATGTCAGTAGTGGGCTGTGTTGGCATCCATGGGGAGGGTCTAGCACCATAATATCAGTACTGTCAGTGCAACAGTCTGACCGGTATGGTGGTCACAATATTGGCACAGGGTGGCACTGTACCGGTTATGGTGGTAAGATACAGTGTATGTCAGTAGTAGGCTGTGTTGGCATCCATGGGGAGGGTCTAGCACCATAATATCAGTACTTTCAATGCAACGGTCTGACCGGTATGGTGGTCACAATATTGGCACAGGGTGGCACTGTACCGGTTATGGTGTGTAAGATACAGTGTATGTCAGTAGTGGGCTGTGTTGGCATCCATGGGGAGGGTCTAGCACCATAATATCAGTACTGTCAGTGCAACGGTCTGACCGGTATGGTGGTCACAATATTGGCACAGGGTGGCACTGTACCGGTTATTGTGGGTAAGATACAGTGTATGTCAGTAGTGGGCTGTGTTGGCATCCATGGGGAGGGTCTAGCACCATAATATCAGTACTGTCAGTGCAAGGGTCTGACCGGTATGGTGGTCACAATATTGGCACAGGGTGGCACTGTACCGGTTATGGTGTGTAAGATACAGTGTATGTCAGTAGTGGGCTATGTTGGCATCCATGGGGAAGGTCTAGCACCATAATATCAGTACTGTCAGTGCAACAGTCTGACCGGTATGGTGGTCACAATATTGGCAAAGGGTGGCACTGTACCGGTTATGGTGTGTAAGATACAGTGTATGTCAGTAGTGGGCTGTGTTGGCATCCATTGGGAGGGTCTAGCACCATAATATCAGTACTGTCAGTGCAAGGGTCTGATCGGTATGGTGGTCACAATATTTGGCAGAGGGTGGCACTGTACCAGTTATGGTGTGTAAGATACAGTGTATGTCAGTAGTGGGCTGTGTTGGCATCCATGGGGAGGGTCTAGAACCATAATATCAGTACTGTCAGTGCAACGGTGTGATTGGTATGGTGGTCACAATATTGGCACAGGGTGGCACTGTACCGGTTATGGTATGTAAGATACAGTGTATGTCAGTAGTGGGCTGTGTTGGCATCCATGGGGAGGGTCTAGCACCATAATATCAGTACTGTCAGTGCAACGGTCTGACCGGTATGGTGGTCACAATATTGGCACAGGGTGGCACTGTACCGGTTATGGTGTCTAAGATACAGTGTATGTAAGTAGTGGGCTGTGTGGGCATCCATGGGGAGGGTCTAGCACCATAATATCAGTACTGTCAGTGCAAGGGTCTGACCGGTATGGTGGTCACAATATTGGCACACGGTGGCACTGTACCGGTTATGGTGTGTAAGATACAGTGTATGTCAGTAGTGGGCTGTGTTGATATCCATGGGGAGGGTCTAGCACCATAATATCAGTACTGTCAGTGCAACGGTCTGACCGGTATGGTGGTCACAATATTGGCACAGGGTGGCACTGTACCGGTTATGGTGTGTAAGATACAGTGTATGTCAGTAGTGGGCTGTGTTGGCATCCATGGGGAGGGTCTAGCACCATAATATCAGTACTGTCAGTGCAAGGCTCTGGCCGGTATGGTGGTCACAATATTGGAACAGGGTGGCACTGTACCGGTTATGGTGTGCAATATGAAGTGTATGTCAGTAGTGGGATGTGTTGGCATCCATGGGGAAGGTCTAGCACCATAAAATCAGTACTGTCAGTGCAACAGTCTGCCCGGTATGGAGGTCACAATATTGGCACACGGTGGCACTGTACCGGTTATGGTGTGTAAGATACAGTGTATGTCAGTAGAGGGCTGTGTTGGCATCCATGGGGAGGGTCTAGGACCATAATATCAGTACTGTCAGTGCAAGGGTCCGACCTATATGGTGGTCACAATATTGGCACAGGGTGGCACTGTACCGGTTATGGTGTGTAAGATACAGTGTATGTCAGTAGTGGGCTGTGTTGGCATCTATGAGGAGGGTGTAGCACCATTATATCAGTACTGTCAGTGCAACGGTCTGACCGGTATCGTGGTCACAATATTGGCAGAGGGTGGCACTGTACCGGTTATGGTGTGTAAGATACAGTGTATGTCAGTAGTGGGCTGTGTTGGCATCCATGGGGAGGGTCTAGCACCATAATATCAGTACTGTCAGTGCAAGGGTCTGACAGGTATGGTGGTCACAATATTGGCACAGGGTGGCACTGTACCGGTTATGGTGTGTAAGATACAGTGTATGTCAGTAGTGGGATGTGTTTGCATCCATGGGGAGGGTCTAGCACCATAATATCAGTACTGTCAATGCAAGGGTCTGACCGGTATGGTGGTCACAATGTTGGCACTGGGTGGCACTGTACCGGTTATGGTGTGTAAGATACAGTGTATGTCAGTAGTGGGCTGTGTTGGCATCCATTGGGAGGGTCTAGCACCATAATATCAGTACTGTCAGTGCAAGGGTCTGATCGGTATGGTGGTCACAATATTTGGCAGAGGGTGGCACTGTACCAGTTATGGTGTGTAAGATACAGTGTATGTCAGTAGTGGGCTGTGTTGGCATCCATGGGGAGGGTCTAGAACCATAATATCAGTACTGTCAGTGCAACGGTCTGACCGGTATGGTGGTCACAATATTGGCACAGGGTGGCACTGTACCGGTTATGGTGTGTAAGATACAGTGTATGTCAGTAGTGGGCTGTGTTGGCATCCATGGGGAGGGTCTAGAACCATAATATCAGTACTGTCAGTGCAACGGTGTGATTGGTATGGTGGTCACAATATTGGCACAGGGTGGCACTGTACCGGTTATGGTGTGTAAGATACAGTGTATGTCAGTAGTGCGCTGTGTTGGCATCCATGGGGAGGGTCTAGCACCATATTATCAGTACTGTCAGTGCAAGGGTCTGACCGGTATGGTGGTCACAATATTGGCACAGGGTGGCACTGTACCGGTTATGGTGTGTAAGATACAGTGTATGTCAGTCGTAGGTTGTGTTGGCATTCATGGGGAGGGTCTAGCACCATAATATCAGTACTGTCGGTGCAAGGGTCTGACCGGTATGGTGGTCACAATATTGGCACAGGGTGGCACTGTACCGGTTATGGTGTGTAAGATACAGTGTATGTCAGTAGTGGGCTGTGTTGGCATCCATGGGGAGGGTCTAGCACCATAATATCAGTACTGTCAGTGCATCGGTCGGACCGGTATGGTGGTCACAATATTGGCACAGGGGGGCACTGTACCGGTTATGGTGTGTAAGATACAGTGTATGTCAGTAGTGGGCTGTGTTGGCGTCCATGGGGAAGGTCTAGCACCATAATATCAGTACTGTCAGTGCAACAGTCTGGCTGGTATGGTGGTCACAATATTGGCACAGGGTGGCACTGTACCGGTTATGGTGTGTAAGATACAGTGTATGTCAGTAGTGGGCTGTGTTGGCATCCATGGGGAGGGTCTAGCACCATAATATCAGTACTGTCAGTGCAACGGTCTGACCGGTATGGTGGTCACAATATTGGCACAGGGTGGCACTGTACCGGTTATGGTGTGTAAGATACAGTGTATGTCAGTAGTGGCCTGTGATGGCATCCATGGGGAGGGTCTAGCACCATAATACCAGTGCTGTCAGTGCAAGGGTCTGACCGGTATGGTGGTCACAATATTGGCACAGGGTGGCACTGTACCGGTTATGGTGTGTAAGATACAGTGTATGTCAGTAGTGGGCTGTGTTGGCATCCATGGGGAGGGTCTAGCACCATAATATCAGCACTGTCAGTGCAACAGTCTGACCGGTATGGTGGTCACAATATTGGCACAGGGTGGCACTGTACCGGTTATGGTGTGTAAGATACAGTGTATGTCAGTAGTGGGCTATGTTGGCATCCATGGGGAAGATCTAGCACCATAATATCAGTACTGTCAGTGCAAGGCTCTGGCCGGTATGGTGGTCACAATATTGGCACAGGGTGGCACTGTACCGGTTATGGTGTGTAAGATACAGTGTATGTCAGTAGTGCGCTGTGTTGGCATCTATGGGGAGGGTCTAGCACCATAATATCAGTACTGTCACAGCAACGGATGACCGGTATGGTGGTCACAATATTGGCACAGGGTGGCACTGTACCGGTTATGGTGTGTAAGATACAGTGTATGTCAGTAGTGCGCTGTGTTGGCATCTATGGGGAGGGTCTAGCCACCCATAAATATCAGTACTGTCAGTGCAACGGTCTGGAACCGGTAAGTTTGTCACAATATGGCGAGGGTGGCAGCTGTACCGGGTTATGGTGTTGTAAGATACAGTGTAACCTCATGAGTGGGGCTGTGTTGGCATCCATGGGGAGGGTCTAGCACCACTTAATAATCAGTACCCTGTTCAGTGCAAGGCTCCTGACCGGTATGGTGGTCACAATTAATTGGCACAGGGTGGCACTGTACCTGTTATGGTGTGTAAGCAATACAGTGTATGTCAGTAGTGGGCTGTGTTGGCATCTATGGGAGGGTCTAAGCACCATAATAATCAGTACTGTCCGTGCACGGGTTCCTGACCGGTATGGTGGTCACAATATTGTCACAGGGTGGCACTGTATCCGGGGTGTTATTGTGGGGTAAGATACAGTGTATGTCAGTAGTGGGCTGTGTTGGCATCCATGGGGAGGGTCTAGCACCAAAATATCAGTACTGTGCCATTGCAACAAGGTCATGAACAAACACGGGGTATGGTGGTCACAATCATTGGGCACAGGGTGGCACTGTAACAGTTATGGTGTGTAAGATACGTGTATGAGTCAGTAGTGGGCTGTGTTGATATCCATGGGGGAGGGTCCTAGCGTACCATAATATCAGTACTGTCAGTGCAAACGGTCTGACCGGTAATGTATGTGGTCAACAATATTGGCAAAAAAAAAACCCCCCACCCCAGGGTGGCACTGGTACCGGTTATGGGGTGGTGTAAGATACAGTGTATGTCAGGTACGTGGGCTATGTTGGCATCCATGGGGAAGATCTAGCACCATAATATCAAGTACTGTCAACGTTGGCAAGGGCTCTGACCGGTATGGTTGGGTCACAATATTGGCCACAGGGTGGCACTGTACCGGTTATGGGTGTGGTAAGATTACAGGGTATGTCAGTAGTGCGCTGTGTTGGCATTCTCATGGGGAGGGTTCTAGCACCATAATATCAGTAACTGTCACAGCAACGGATGACCGGTATATGGTGGTCACAATATTGGCACAGGGTGGCACTGTACCGGTTATGGTGTTGTACAGATCCAGTGATGAATGTCAGGTAGTGGGCTGTGTTGGGCCATCCATGGGGAGGGTCTAGAACACATAAATATTCAATACTGTCAGTGCAACGGGTCTGGCTGGTATGGTGGTCACAATATTGGCAAGAGGGTGGCACTGTACCAGTTATGGTGTGTAAGATACATTGTATGTCAGTAGTGAGCTGTGTTTTGGCATCCATGGGGAGGGTCTAGCACCTATAATATCCCCCCAGTACTTGTCAGTGCAAACGGTCTGGACTGGTATGGTGGTCACACATATTGGCACAGGGTGGCAACTGTACCGGTTATGGTGTGTAATATACAGTGATAATGTCAGTAGTGGGCTGTGTTGGCATCCATGGGGAGGTGTCTAGCACCATAATATCAAGCACTGTCAGCTTGCAACAGTCTGACCGGTATGGTGGTCACAATATTGGCATCATGGGGTGTTAGTTGGACAACTGTACCGGTTATGGTGTGTAAGATACAGTGGAATGTCACAGTATTAGGCTGTGTTGGCATCCATGGGGAGGGGTCCTTAGCCACCATAATATCAGTACTTTCAATGCAACGGTCTGACCGGTATGGTGATTCACAATAGTTGGCACAGGGTGGCCACTGTACCGGTTATTGGTGTGTTAAGATACAGTGTATGCAGGTAGTGGGCTGTGTTGGCATCCATTGGGAGGTCTAGCACCATAATAACAGTATTTTCAATGCAAGGCTCTGGCTGGTTTATTGGTGGTCACATATGTGGCAGCAGGGTGGCACTGTACCGGTTATTGGTGGGTAAGGATGACAGTGTATGTCGTTAGTGGGCTGTGATTGGCATCCATGGGGAGGGTCTCGGCAACCATAATATCATTACTGTCAGTGGCAAGGGTCTGACCGGTATGGTGGTGCACAAATATTGGCACAGGGTGGCACTGTACCGGTTATGGTGTGTAAGATACAGTGTATGTCAGTAGTGGCGCTATGATTGGCATCCATGGGGAAGTTCTAGCACCATAATATCAGGTACTGTCAGTGCAACATCCGACCGGTATGGTGGTCACAATATTGGCCAAGGGTGGCACTGTAGCCGGTTATGGTGTGTAAGATTACAGTGTATGTCAGTAGTGGGGCTGTGTTGGCATCCATGGGGAGGGTCTAGCACCCATAATACTCGAGCACTGTCAGTGCAACAGTCTGACCGGTATGGTGGTCACAATATTGGCAACAGTGGTGGCACTGTACCGGTTATGGGTGTGTAAAGATTCACCTGTATGTCCAGTAGTAGGCTGTGTTGGCACATACCACCATGGGGAGGGTCTAGCACCATAATATCCGTACTTTCAATGCAAACGGTCTGACTGTATGGTGATCACAATATTGGCACCAGGGTGGCACTGTAGCCGGTTATGTCGTGTGTAAAAGATACAGTGCTATGTCAGTAGTGGGCTTGTGTTGGCATCCATGGGGAGGGTCTCTAGCACCATAGAATATCAGTATCTTTCAAATGCAGTGCTCTGCTGGTATGGTGGTCACAATATTGGCACAGGGTGGCACTGTACCGGGTTATTGTGGGTAAGATAACAGTGTATGTCAGTAGTGGGCTGTGTTTGGCATCCAAAAGGAAGGAATGCGGGATGGTCTAGCACCAAAATATTCAGTACTGTCAAGTGCAAGGGGTCTGAGCCGGTATGGTGGTCACAATATTGGCACAGGGTGGCATCTGTACCAGTTATGGTGTGTAAGATACAGTGTATGTCAGTAGGGGGCTGTGGTTGATATACCCATGGGGGAAGGGTCTAGCACCATAATTATACTAGGTACTGTCAGTGCAAACTGGTCTGACCGGTATGGTGGTTCACAATATTGGCACAGGTGGTGGCAACCTGTACCGGTTATGGTGTTGTTAAGATACAGTGTATGTCAGTAGTGGGCTATGTTGGCATCCATGGGGAGGTCTAAGCACCATAATATCATTACTGTTTCAGTGCCAGGCTCCTGGCCGGTATGGTGGTCACAATATTGGCACAGGGTGGCAACTGTACCGGTTATGGTGTGTAAGATACAGTGGATGTCAGTAGTGCGCGCTGTGTTGGCAATCTATGGGGAGGGTCTAGGCACCATAATATCAGTACTGTCAGTGCAACGGTCTGACCGGTACAGGTCTGTCACAAATATTGGCAAAGGGTGGCACTGTACCGGTTATGGTGTGTAAGATACAGTGTACCTCCAGTAGTGGGGCTGTGTTGGCATCCATGGGGAGGGGTCTAGCACCATAATATCAGTTACTGTCAAGGTGCAAAGGCTCTGACCGGTATGGTGGTAACAATCTTGGCACAGGGTTGCACTGTACCCGGTTATGGTGTGTACGATCCAGTGTTGTAATGGTCAGTAGTGGGCTGGGTTGGGCATCTATGTGGGAGGGTTTCTAGCACCATAATAAGTCAGTACTGTCAGTGCAACGGGTCTGACCGGTATATGGTTGGGTCACCAATATTGGCACAGGGTTGGCACTGTATCCGGTTATGGTGTGTAATAATACAGTGTATATTCACTAGTGGGCTGTGTTTGCATCCCATGGGGATGGTCTAGCACCATAATATCAGTACTGTCAGTGAAACGTTCTGACCGGTATGGGGTGCGGTCACAATATTGGCAGGACGGTGGCAGACACATAAACGACGGGAAAAGATTTCAAAATCGCCAAACCTTAATGGAGTGAATGCCCTAAAATCGCCAAAGTAATGTGGCGAATGTTTTAATATAGCAAAGCTAATGGGGCTAAAGATGAGGGAGAAGGGATTTCAGACCCCCCCCCCCATCCCCCACCTTCTTCCCTGTATTGGTTAACTAGGTAGGGAGTTGTGTGGTAGTTGAGGTATAGAGAAGGTAGCATCGTGTGGTAGTAGCTAGTGGTTGTTTGTAAGATAATTAGAGGTATCTTGCACTAAGGTGGTTGTGGGTAGGTAGAGAGAGTGTATGGTAGTAACTTCATATAGTGTGGTAGTTGACGTTTATAGTGGTAGGTAGTAGTCGTTGTTAGTGAGAGTTATAGAAGAATCGTGACTTTAAGGGATGTTTACCTCAGCGACTGTATAGAGCACGGGTTGCCATATAGGCCAACACATCGCTAGATTACTGCTAGTAGAAGGTCGCTAACAATCTGGCTTAGAATTTACCACTTGCTAGTTTCAGGCTATAAGGAAGTTGGAGCCCTAAACATTGCTTTTAAACCTTAATGCAATACTAATGTTGGTTTCTGATGGCTAACAAGTATGTTGAATTGGGTTTGATGTATTTTTAGATGCAGTACAACCATATTATAGCTGGTGAACATGCTTAGTATTGATGTCTACAGCTCCAACTTCCTTATAGAACGAAACTCGCAAGTGGTCAATTATGTGTAAAGGGGCCCTCCACACAGATCAGGAGTGCGAGCTAGAGTCACTAGGAGTAGGGGCCAAGTTGGACTCGCGGGCCTATTCACGGTGAAAATCGATGACTCCTAGTGACTCTAGGGACTCCTGATAGACTCCCACACGCTTTGCGGTTATAAATCGATGGACTCCTAGGGACTTCTAGCGACTCCTGTTAGACTCCCAGCTAGCTCGCACTCCTGAC